>MU130544.1:0-61923 GCA_015039465.1 Phlegmacium glaucopus
ATGAACGGGCCAAACGACGGGCCACCTCGGTATTCTGTGGAAAGTAGAATATGTAGGGAAGTCATGGAGTCCTCAGCACATCTCCTGGACAACTCCGCAATTGATCCATTACTATTGAACAACAGCCCCATACGTTTGGCTTTACCATCGGCATTAACCTCGGCCAGACTAGCATCTTTGGGACTCACAGTGGCCACATCGGCCATCTCAGCTGTTGGTACATTGGCAACATTGCATCCACCCAACGTCACAATTCCTGAGCTATCTGCTGGCATATCGGCGTATGACCGTCCCAGACCACGGCCATTGCATCTAGGCAAACATTTAGACTTAGCATCGGCACCGGCCATCACATTGACACCATTGCCAGCCACACAACCACCGGAATTGCCAGCAGTACCATTGGCTATCCCACTAGCAGATACATCCAGCGTCAGACAAACGAGACAACAAACAAAGAATCAATCACTACAGAAACAGTGTGGCCGGCTGACGGCGGACCAGTTGGCCCCAGTTGAAGCAAAGTCAAAAGTGCTTAGGGCATCAAAACGGAACAAGAAATAGTTGTATTAATGTACTCATTATGTACATATGATACATTATGTCATCCAAATATGTTGTCATCAAAAAAGGCAAAAAAACCTAACATTTATACCTCATGGGGGCGCTTCGGCATACTGCCTTCATTGGGTGAATCGTCCTTGGCTATGCATTTGCGGGGGTTCAGCTCAGGACTTCGACTGGGCACTGGGCTCATGAGGCGTGGCGATCGGCGCAGTGCACTGGCAGAGACAGGAGATGTTCCCCGGGATGTTCCAGGCGATGTGGGAATGGTCAATAGCCCACCGGATGGCACTGGAGTTAAGATTGGGGGTGGTGGTGGGAGGGCCGAGTCACTGGCAACCGGCCTCGTTGAAGACATCGGCATTGGCAGCGGAACGACCTCCTGGCTAGCGCTCGTTGTGACTAGTGAAGTGGTTGCATACTGGGCTTCCTCTTGAGACATCTGGGGTGTTGGGGGGATTAAATTGACGCCTGGTGTGGGATTCTCGATGGCTGAGATGGCCGACGACAACGCGTCCTGTGTAGCCGAGTGGACGTCAGCCGGCGATTGTTCAGCTAAGACTGAATCCATAACTACAGCCTGGGTGCGCTGCATGGCCGAGGTTTTGTCCTCTGTGGTCGATGTGGCCGATTCTTCAGGCAATATGGGATCCACGGCGTCAGTTGCTGATATTGCCTGCATGGCCAAACCCTGTTCCGGGGTGCTTGATGCTGGATCCACAGTGGTGGATTCAGTGGCCGATATTGTGTTGGCCGACATGGGGATGGCCGATGAGTGGATGGATTCAGTGGCCGATGGTGTGGTGGCCGATGGTGTGATGGCCGATGAGGGGATGGCCGACATGGGGATGGCCGATGAGGCGATGGCCGGTGTGGGGATGGCCAATGTCAGGCTGGGCGATATGAGGCTGGGTGATGGTTCTTGTTCGGCTGGTATCATGGCCACGTCTGGCTTGGTGGCCATGGCCAATGCCATGACATCATGTTCCCCACCTACCTCCTTTTCCGATTCTTCCTCATTGTTCTCAGATTCCAAGAGATCCTTGAACCTCTTGATTCTTACATCAATTTCCCCCAGTGTAGCCTGGAGCCGAGACATTCAGGCCAACTGCTGCTCAATACGCTCCACACAAGCTTCAAGGTCAATCTGGCCGACGAGACAATCAGGCAGTGATGCCATCACCCAATCCATCCTTTCCTCCAAGTCTCCTACTCGCTCGGCCAGGGAATCGTCAGAGCCATCATCACTTGCTGTGAACAGGTTCAGTAAAAGGTTAATGTCACTGTATGGAAACACTTACCTTTCCATTTTCCTTTTTCAATTGTAGAGAAGCGAGGGGGTGAGGAAGAACCAATAGGCCAACAAAGATGGCCAGTGATCAGCCCTCGGAGTCATTGTCACTGATTGCGGCCATGGCCCAAGGTTTGCCTTTGACTGCCTTTGTCCCTGTGATCGGCCTTGGTAATCGGACATCTGATTGCTCCTCACTCACCCAGTTGGAGTTTTGAGCCTTGCCTTTACTTGCCTTCTTGCCTTCCTTTTTACTGCCCCCCGGCCTTCGGACATCTGATTCACTATCACTTGCTGAGTCTGATGTGGGAGCCTTCGCTGTGACCTCCTTGGCCTGTGCCTTCGATGCCTTCTTTCCTGAGGCCGAGGCTGGGGCCGATCTGATGACACCCCAACTTCTGTCGTCCACATTCATAACATGCCTTCGGTGACCGTGCCTTTGGTCCCTGAGCCTGTACCCAGCAGCTAATATTTTTTCCTACGCAACAGTCGCATGGTGGGACCATCTGCCGATTCCCTCGAGTTGGCTTCGGCCGGGCCCTGCACTGTTTCTTACTGGGCTGCACATCGTCTACATCATCATCATCAATATCCTGCCCCTCTGCCTGGTGTATTGGAGCCGATATCTTGGAGACCCGGTCATTATCCCAGGCTCGTCGCATTCAGCTGGGCCGAGGCCTCACATCACTCTCCACTTCTTCATCTTGGTCGTCCTCCATATCCTCATCTTCCTCCTCCACTGGTGGCAATCGGCGTTTGACTTGAATAATGGCAGTCAAGGTTGATGCTTTGGGCGCCGGTTTGGCTGGCCAGAGGGCCGACAGGACTTTCAACCCCTGCAGTGTTGGCTGAACAGTACCAGCAGAGACAGGTTGTGCTGAAACCTTCCCTTGTGTGTAGGCCGACTGAGCCTCAGATCTGGACGGTCTGTGTGAAGATTGGTCGAAAATTTGCAGTGTGTTCCGCTGGTCTGTGATAAAAGTGGCGTTGGCCTTGGAGCCCACCTTCGTCCATGCAACACAGAAGTTCCAGAGGAACATTCTGGCCGAGTACGCATCCGCAACGTTGGTAGGAATATCAGATTTTCGGGTTTTAAACAACCAGCGCTGATAATTTGGTTAGTAGATTCTGTTCTGCCCGAAAAATATAATATCATTCACCAAGTCAGACCGTTTTTGTTGCATGACATCGGCAATGTTCCCCGACTGTAGGCCTTGTCGGATTGCAGTGTCAACATCATGAATCTTCTGGGATACTTTGAGGGCTGTAATGTCAGACATTTGGGAGCGATGATGGGATTGGATATGTATGAAGAACAGTGTTAGGCAGTGGTAAGGAGTGAGTGGTATTCACCAATAGGACACAAGAAAAATTTTCGGGTTACCAAATGTAAACAAACACACGGGTAGTCATGTGGTTACACAAACACAAGCAAACAGTTAACAGTATCTCTTATCCATATCTCAAATCTGTCAAAATTAGCCTACAGTGGGCACATTCTGCAATCATGGACGTGCAATCCACCAGCGACATTAGATCACAGCACTCAGACATCCACATTATTCCCGACGGCTACACTTTGGTCATTGGTAATAATGGCGAACAGTACATTGTGCCCCGGTTCATGATACCGGCTACACATCAGGCCTTTGAGGCCTATCAGAAGAAGTTAGATCTCAATTTGGTATCTGCAAAGGGTGGGGTACATAGCCATTTTTATTCATGCTATTGGCGACATTCGTCAATGCCAAGAGTGGCCTGTGCCGAGAGTGGTTATTGGCATGCCAATAAGCGCCTGTGCCGATGTTGCCCTGTGCCGACACTGCTATATGCCGATCCTTTCGGTATTGGAATGCTGATAATGGCATGTGCCGATGTTGCCCTATGCCGACATTGGCATGTGCCGATCATGTTATGAATGCCGAACGTGGCCTGTGCTGAGTGGTTATTGGAATGCTGATAATGACATGTGCTGATGTTGGCCTGTGCCGCTCATGTTATGAATGCTGAACGTGGCCTGTGCCGAATGTGGCCTGTGCCGGGAGTGGTATGTCCTGACGTTGCCATGCTAATGTTGGCCTGGGTCGACATTGGTATGTGCCAATCACCATCTGTTTTTCTTGGCCAATACCTCAAGGTACTTGAAGACACTGTTGACAAGCATCCACAGTCCAGAAATATTCGTGATATTCCTTATTTCTTGATGGGAGAAGATAAGGTGATGTTACCTCATGATCCCGTAAGTGAATGCCTAGCTGGCATTGTCTGCAACTGGCTCATCTTATATAGACTCTGACAGACCGTGAATGCCTCGGCCTCCATGCTGAAATTCAATCACTCCAAGAGAGGCTTGGTATATCCTACAAGGACGCTAGCCACCAGCTCTATATGGCCAAATTAGAGAAGCTCACAGTCGAACAGGACGCATTCAAGGCATTTTCTAATTTGAAGATACGGGTCAAGAATGCCCTTCGGACTTTTGATACAAGGGTATCGGAGCTTGCAGGTCAGGATAGGAATGGCGGAGAAGGCACTTGAAATGTTCCCATAGCTGCTTATATATAAACAACTGTTACCAAGGCCAAAGTGATCCATTGCCCAATGCCGAGTACTGCATGGCAGTGGCATACCTTATCCAGTCTGCTGATGTCAACCTTTAAAGTATTTTTTCACATCCTCAATCGTTGTAATATAATGCCCTCTGCCTTCATTTAATACAGGGCTAAGTGTGCCAGTACAACGCCGGTCCGTAGTAATCCATCCATTACCAAGCCCGATGGCCACTATTTGAATGAGCATACCTCAGTATTATGTGGCCCGTTAGCATCGGTACTGTTGTATAATTGGGCCACTCACATTACATGTCCGCTCAAGGGCCAATGCCGAGCCCTACAGGTGGCTCATTGGTCCAGTGCGTTATCCCAATTGATTGCCCGTCTCCTCCTGTGCTTGGCCGAAACCAGGCATGAGGCAGATATCTTATGCCGATACACCTGTGGGGTCAGATCCGAGTGTCGGCCAATCACAAAATGTTCGGGTTGTTATAGGCCGGAATTGAGGTTACACAGGCCTATGAGGCCGATATCTGGCTCTGCAATTTCAATGGCCGACAGCGGAGGCCCTGGATCTCCTCACTGATGAGAATCCGATGCACCCAAGTGCCAATGTCTCTTCATTGTGTTCTGCTATATGGCTGCTGATAGACAGCTACAGGGCCTACACGAACCGCAAATGCCTGCCCACCAAAGCAGATACTCTCAGTCTGTGTTGGCCAAGGCACCTGCCCCTGTTGACCTCTTTATAGGGCCCTTGTGTGATGTCCGACTAATGCCTGAGGCCAACTGGAGGCCGCATTTTGCCCAGCCACATGCCGATGGAGTGCTGGTAGCGGCCTGGCGAATTCGCTAGGCCGGTAGTATATGCTACATTGTAGCAGTCCCTATTTAGGTAATGTTCGCTTGGGGCCAGCGAAGCCGAACCATACGGTACAGTGTATGCCTTCATTGCACCGTATGATTCAATACAATGTAACTTCCCTACCTGCCTGCTCTTACTTTGCCCTTACTCTGTATAATAGTTAGCTTTTCTCCTTGCCCTCTCTGACTCTTACTTTCCAGCCCTTGACCTATGTATTATGCTTGGACATTGTTATCACTGACTTGCCTTTGTCTCTGTTGTATATAAGGAGCCATAGTCATAGCCAGTCTCCATATTTTAGACCTTAGTACTTATAAATTTCAACCTATTAGCTTTGCTCATGATTACAAGTACACAGGCTCTCAGAAGTAAAGTCTCTTGTCTACAAACTACATTGCCTAGTACCAAATGCCAGTGCAAGCTAGTAGTTGCAATAACACTTATTGCACTTTGGGATATTCACTTCTATTTTTAAGTTGAATGTCAGCTTTCCAAAGTTTTTGTTACATAAAAATTGAAATATAATGTGTGTTGCAAAACATAATGCATGATGGGCCATAGGGACAGTTGAGGACTGCATACTGTCTGCAATTGAAAGTAAACAAAGTACAAACCCATACTTTGATGATTAGACCACTTCAGTCTCTTCCTGCTCTCTCACTTATAGTTACAACTTCAAGCTCTGATATCTCTGCTTCATTCAACCTTCTCTGGTGACAATATATTTTCCATATTGTTGAGGGTATGTGGATGGTCTGCACCAAGCAGCCTCTTCCTCAGGTCCATGACTTGAACCTCTGCTTCATTCCACCTTCCTTGATCACTGTATGTGCATGCTAGATTTCCCATACTGTTGAGGGTGGATGGATGTTTGGCACCAAACAGCTTCATCCTCATGTCCATGACTTGAACCTCCAGCTGCTCTGCCTCATTCCACCTTCCTTGATGTCTGTATGTGCTTGCTATATTTGCCATACTGAAGAGGGTGTCTGGATGTTCTGCACCAAGCAGCTTCTTGCCCATGTCCATGACTTGAACCTCCAGCTGCTCTGCCTCATTCCACCTTCCCTGATTGCTGTATGTGCATGCTAGATTTGCCATACTGAAGAGGGTGTCTGGATGTTCTGCACCAAGCAGCTTCTTCCTCATGTCCATAACTTGAACCTGCAGCTGCTCTGCCTCATTCCACCTTCCTTGATGTCTGTATGTGCATGCTATATTTGCCATACTGAGGAGGGTGTCTGGATGTTCTGCACCAAACAGCTTCATCCTCATGTCCATGACTTGAACCTCCAGCTGCTCTGCCTCATTCCACCTTCCTTGATCTCTGTATGTGCATGCTAGATTTGCCATACTGAAGAGGGTGTCTGGATGTTCTGCACCAAGCAGCTTCATCCTCATGTCCATGACTTGAACCTCCAGTTGCTCTGCCTTATTCCACCTTCCTTGATTACTGTATGTGCGTGCTAGATTTGCCATACTGCTGAGGGTGTTTGGATGTTCTGCACCAAGCAGATTCTTCCTCATGTCCATGACTTGAACCTGCAGCTGCTCTGCCTCATTCCACCTTCCTTGATTACCGTATGTGCATGCTAGATTTGCCATACTGCTGAGGGTGTTTGGATGTTCTGCACCAAGCAGCTTCCCCCTCATGTCCATGACTTGAACTTCCAGCTGCTCTGCCTCATTCCACCTTCCTTGATCTCTGTATGTGCTTGCTAGATTTCCCATACTGTTGAGGGTGGATGGATGTTCTGCACCAAGTAGCCTCTTCCTCATATCCATAACTTGAATCTCAAGCTGCTCTGCATTGTTCCAGTCTCCATTCTCTGCCATTACTAGTGAAAAATTGCTGCATCTATCATCATAGTATTCCTCAATAAGTCCTATTTGCCTTCCATGAAATTCATTTGCCTTAATATGAGGAAAAATCAACCGTCGCAGTGCATAATCCTGACTTGCAAATCTCCATGGAATTGCACAGGACAAAAGAATGCTTCCCATCTGACACATTCTTTGCTGCTCATATTTTGGCATTCTCTCACGACTCCAGTAGTGCACCAGAGGGTGAACAGACAACATTCTAGACTGCCCTCTTTTCATCAAGGAGAATGAGAGAAGTACACTAATCCCCTGTCCAAATATGAACTCATCCCAGTGACCATCATTGTCCAAGCCAAGCAGAGTATGATCCAGGAAACTGACTGCCTGAGGCAACTTTTCAGCTATGTTACTATTAACATCTTTCATGGTCTCCTCAGCAGCAGATTGGAATATGTCTTTAGAAATATTGCTATGATGATAGAAAGCACATATTTGAAGAATCATAATTGCAGCTTGGGCTGCTTGTGCATCTCCAGCAGTGGAATGTCCACCAGCCCTCTTTTCAATTTCTTTGAAAGAAAGGTCCCAGGTCCCATACACTGTTTTATTATACATTGATGCCCCTGTGAATGTAGCATCTGACATAAGAGCCTGACGATGTACTGAGAATTGCCTCAGATATTGATCAATATCACATTTCCCAGTCTCAATATAGGCCCCAGCATGATCAATAGCAAGAGGAATACAGCCAAGTTCAGTCACAATCATTTTGGCAGCTTGTAGATGCTCAGCCAATGGATCCAAACAGCTGGCTCTGAGAAGTAGAGTTACAGCATCTGGTACCTCCATCTCATTGATCCCAATTTTGTTCTCAAATGATACAATCCTTCCCATGGATTGATTTCTGCTAGTAATCAGAATATTACCTCTGTTACCTGGAGGAATGAACTTGGCCACCACCTCTGGAGGAGGATCATCAGCATTATCAAATACAATCAACCATTCCTCTTGGAGAGAAGATATCCACTGGAGGACAGACTCAACTGAGCCATCCACATGGGAATCTTGTGCAGCAGGAAGGCTAGATATGCCCTTGAGAGACATTTCAATGCTCTCCTGAGAGGAGGCATCAACCCAGAACACATGTGAAAAACTGACAAGAAATAAATCCAGTGTTGTGAATGGCAAAATGAAGACCTTTACCTATCAGACATTCTTTCTAAGAACTTGAGACAAATCTGAGTCTTTCCAATTCCTCCCAGTCCCCAGAGGAGACAAGAGCGCCTTGACATCAGTCTACTAGTAGCCCGATGAACAAAAATCTTCCCAAGTTTGTCGAGTACATCTTTCCGTCCAGTAAAAATCGGGCTGGAGTTGGGTATTTGAGTTACAGAGATATTTATCTGCCCTTTACCAACATTGGCAGGGAGAAAATGGTAGTTTTCGCAGCTAACCTATGAACGGTTATTGCTAAATCATTTACACAACCTACGAGAAAGACTTACAAAAGTGCCACCAGCGATCATGATATTTTGGGCATTCCCAACGAGACCCATGGCAGATTGTCGACCCTGCTGATCATCAGCGGAAGCCAGGAACACATTGTGTAAGCAACTCACCGAGGGATTTTGTCTCAATTCCGTGGATCCCAATTTGGTGGAATCAGGCAAAGAGGGCGAAGTTCCTTCCGCATGGGCTACCAAAGCGGAAACCGAAGCAGAGCCTTGGAATTCATAGGTAGCCTAATCGACGACGATGATTGAGCTAAGTTGAACACTAGCGCCAGCGGTTGTAATACTTACAGGAGTAAGATCATTGATCGGCAAAGTGGAAACCGAAGCGGAGACTTGGAGGTCATGGGCAGTCTGATCGATGACGATGGTCAAATATTTGAAGATGCGATGGGGAAAGTTGAACGCTCACAGTAGCGCCAGCGACTTGAATAATGTGTGCGCTTGCAGCCGCAGCACTAGCAGGAACGGATAGCATGGGATCAGCAGTGCTTGTTTTGATGGTCGATGTCAATGTTGCTGGTTCAGAGCTTGAACCCAGAGAATCATTGATGGTCAGAGATGGATATTTTGATTTCTTGGACTTGAAAATTTTCTTAAAAGTACGCTTCATATCGTTGAACAGTGAGTTGTGGTGAGCGATGAAGGTGATGGGAGAAAAGACAGATGCTCTCGATTACATAAAGAGCAGTGCACAGGTTCGTCAATCTTCTATCCTCCTTATCTCCGCACCAAGACAAACACCGTCAAATGCCTAGGCCATTGGACGAACCTCGTCATTCCTGAGTTTGCCCCTCGACGGGCTTCTCCACCTCCGAGTGGGTAAATTAATAAAACTTTGATCCTTGACTGAGGACGAATAGTAAATTCGCAGCCTGCACGCGATGATCAGGAACTCCAAGAATTATGCGCAAAATTCCGCGTTCTGACTTGACGTACCCCGCAAAGCATGCCATATACTTCACAATGATGTTGGTCGGCGATAAGTTAATGTTAATTACATTCAGTCAAGATGTACATATTGAAATCATGGCATCCATAGTCAGTATTCGTCATGTCAAGATTGAGACGTCAACAAGCGGACTAACTAAATTTGATATATGAGAGACAAAAACGATAGAGTGAGACAGAGATGTTAACGAATGTGCGGGTTTGGGGTTGGAGAGTAAGCAGGATAGACTCTGAGATATAGATGGAAGGACAAAGATGAACGACTGCAGCGCCTGAGATAGCTAAGGAATTCACATGCGAGACATATGCGGAGAGCGAAAGATATGCTTTTTTGCTGTTTGATCTTGAGGAATGCAGATCCGAAAAAAGGGGTTAAGGAGAGACAAGGGGTGGGACAATTTCTATAGAAAGGGACTCGTATTATTAGGGAAAATAAGAAAAAGGGCACGAAAAAAACATCCACCCACTCGGAATGCATAAACACAAAGCATTTATCATAAACTCTGAGATTCCCCAGGAAGTTTACTTAGCAGAGAGGGAGATCACGGTTCGTCGAAAGCAGCTCTGAAAAGGGAGAAAGGTTTTATATCCAAAGCTTGTGACTTTCCAGGCTCTGGAACCGCAGCCGATGCCGATGGAGGAGGCTTAGGAGTCTCCCTCTGCAGGGTATCAGACTGAAGATCAAATACAGGCACCTCTCCATTCAACCGCGACAGACGTGCATCCTCCTCTTGCGTCTCCTTGATATATTCCACAGGCGGACAAGGCATCAACGGGGGCGGCGTAGATGGCACAGCCGGCGGAGTCAATTTGTTACCATTCGTCAGAGCAGGTTTACGGTTAGCCGATGCATCTCGTGCTTCAAATTTAGCACGCAGCCTTCTGCGGCTGATAAGATTAGTGAAGCTGCTGCTGCGGGTGGGAGTGTGGGTCTTAAAGCCGCTGTATTCGTACTCGGGCTGCAACCAGGCGATGGAGTTCTCTCATTTGCCGCCAGATTAGCGTTGACGACGCTGGCCCCAACACTAGCGGTCTTTAGTGGAGGCTGAGGAGCCAGAGTGCCTTTCGCCTGTGAATTATCCCTCGCTTCATACATCTTCCTCAGAGCTTCCTTCTCTTCAAAGGCATTGGTATACTGCCCCTGCATCGGTGGAGAAGCAAGGGGTGGTTGCGGAGAAGTGTTAACATCGTTCTGACGCGCACGAGTAGCTGCATCGTTAGCTTCATAAGCCTTTTTCAGACGCTCCTTCTCTGACAAATGTGATTGCGGAATCGCTGAGGAATCGAAAGGGGCGGCTCGTCGGTAGTACCAGGGCCAGAGGTAGAAGCAGCAGGGAAGAGTGATTCATAGGCAATAGGTGCTGACGCTACTGGAGAGAGATCTGACGAATACTCGGATAGCTGAGTCCTATCTACCGCCCGTTTGGCCTCTTCATACCTTCTGAGGGCGGCCTTTTCTTCGTCAGCTGTCATGTATTGAGGCACTGGTGGTTGACGGGCTTGTAGCGGATGGACCCGGGCCGGGACCCGGACGACTCTGAGCGTTGATAGCCTGTGCATATAGAGTAGCAGCAGCAGATGGTTTAGTACCACCACTACCGCCTGAAGAAGCCTGGCCTCTGCTAGACATATCAGAGTCATTCCTTGCATGCGTAGGAGGGGGAGCCGTATAGGGTATTCCTTGAGTTTTTTGAACAGCGGCTTGAGTTTGTTGGAACAATCGAAGCCTTTCCTCTTCAGCTGTCATCCAAGCCGATTTGGTAGGTGCGACTCGCGAGGGGTAGGAGATCGAAGATTAGCAGGCGGCTATATTGCAAATGCACTATGAGAAAGATCGTCGAGATAGATTACAATATAATTGAGAACATACTGGAGTAGCAGCAGGTCCTTGAACTTTTTCCACTTGAGCCCTAGCCTTTTCGTACAATCTCAACTTCTCTTCTTCTGCAGTAGGCCATGATCGCTGGGCAGTTCCTGGACTTGGTCCGGATCCGGTAGCCTTGGCCGATTGTTGACGAGCTGGTGTAGGTTGAGGTATATCTTGTGGTTGCAGGTTAGTAACTTTATACCGAGTGCCTCCACCAGACGAGTCAGGTCGTCGTGCAGGCGTGGAATTACTGGAAGTGCTAGATAGGGTATTGGAAGCAGTAGCCATCGGTGCGTTGGTAGCAGCAGCAGTTGGTGCCTGTCGAGTGGTACCGACTCATCGGGCAGGACACTACCACCAAAACGACCATCCTCCCAGAGACGTCTAGTGACGGGCGATGCAGGAACGGTACTGTAAACGCCACCGGTAGTATTAGGGAAATTTGGACGGTTAAGGGGTAGCGTAGAAGCAACAGCATCTGCAGGACGTCCTCGGGTGGCTGTTGCTGTTGCCGCTGGAAAGAGATAAGCTAGGTGCGGGGCCGATGCGACTAGAGAGTTAAGAATATGATCAGTTAACATTTGCATAGAAAGTAGGTTAACCATACTTTATGGCTTCATAAGATACACTCCTAAAATCCGAATATATATCAGCAAATCATCGAATTGAACAAAGGCAATGCCCGCCTACCATTGCCAATTAGAGATGATGACAGGTAGTTCCATTACAAGGGGCCCTCTGGAACCCAAGAGTGCTTTTATACAAAGTGTGTAAGTGACATCAATGTGCCTCGCAGCATTCAACGTTGTCGTCGTGTGGGCGGGTGAAAGCATACGGCTAAGCTCGGCAGTATGAGAGGTGCCTCCATACAACGTCGCATTCACAGCTACTTTTCCCTCCGCAATATTAAGCTGCTTCTCTTGAGGAGGGATTTTCTTGCCTGGTCCAAGGATACCAGCACGGAAGACAGTGGTTTCCTTGAGTGATAGCTCCAACGTGCGAAGGATATTGGTATGCAGACTATCAGAATTTATCACTACCGTGACCGCGATACGGTCTCCGGGACCATAGCAGGTGTTGTCGCGTTGAACAGATGGATTGACACCATCTTGTGCATGGCGCGTCTCGGGCTGGCAATAGACAGGCTAGGTTAAATTGATGGTATAAATGGTGGACACGACGACTGATTTTGCTTTCCGGAGGAAGCCTCTGGAAAAGAGAAGGTTTAAGTGTTCACATTTGGAGGTACCCAAGTCACGATATGCACCTCTTGCCTTATAATACAAAGAAGTCGTAACCAATTCCAGCTATCAATCACACACCTTGTTAGGCACAAAACAAAAATCTAAAAAATTCGGAGATATGAGCCCACCTTGCAAGGAAATCGTGGGCGGTATTGACTCGTATGGCGAACGTGAAGTCTTGCTAGAAACGAACTCCGACACAGTGCCGCTCCAACGGCATCTAGTATCACTTCCTCCACCAAGTCAGCCTCAGCTACCGCCAATGACCCAAGCCCACCAGTGCCACCACGCCTTATCAAGAATTAGGTGAATAGGTAAGTTGAAACCCGCCCCATGCACCACCACTGAACCAATCCTCACCGGTCTTTTTTTCCCTTCAGAACCGGGCTTAGTCACAAATCGCAATGGCCTCCCACAGCATTGAGTCTCTTCTCCAAAAATTGGTCTTGCATATGGGTATGTCGTCACCCCGCTGGTCTGACATCAAGAAAGCCGCCGGATCATCAGCGAGTGCGATAGTCGAACAGTCTATGCGATCGAAAGGTTATGTTATTGAATGTTTTTTCTGATCCTTCGGATCAGAAAAGGGTTAGATAATTAATGATGTATGTTAGAGGTGAAACTAAGTGAGTTGGGGCAAAAACCCAAAGGGTTTTTCGACCGAAACAAGGGCCCTAACCTATGAGAAAAAGGAAACTAAGATGAGCTGTGGTTCCCATACATAAGGAGCCCAGTGACGCGCCAAGCGAAGTCTTAGACACCCCAACTTTAGGAAATGGGCAGAAGAATGTACTCACTGAATGCGATTTCAACGAGGAGGAGGCATTGTGTAACAGGTGAAGGCATCCATGACTGGTGTGCCTTGGATATAAGGGGCTAGGATTACCACGTGTTGGCGTAGGTAAATGAGGAAGGCCTCGCTTGACCATCTGCCAATGGATTTAACGACGTCGAAGGGAACACCACGTAGTAAATACTCTAGCGTAGCGCCTATGTGGATTCCATGACCTTTTAAGGACCCGATTCCTAGTTCCGCCGCTACCGTGTTGATATGCTTGAGAAACTCGACTCGGGTGAGAGGACGAGGACCTTGAGGGTGGTTCCAAGTGAAAAGGGCCTTGTCGAGCAGGGGGTCATTGACGACGAGATGGTTCGCGAGTGCCGCCTGAGGATCGTATGGGCCATCTTGAGCAGACCAGTAGACGTCTTCCCCATTAGGAGAAGACTTGGTGCGAGGCAATGCGAGAACTGTGACACGGAAGCCGTGGCGATCTTGGTCGTATCTGATGTCAGAACGTTTGACGTGAAGGGTAGGGTTGAAGGCTTTGAGTGAGGTGACTGTGAATTCTCCCAGGCGAGCCGCTGAGAAAAAGGTTGTGGTCAGGCAAGCAAAGACTGCTGCGTCTAACGGGTCAGCCATTACGAGCCTACCAGCAATTAGGGTGACAGTGGCGAGGGACAAAGGTGCCCGTTTTGGCTTCTTTGATGAAGGGGGTGCGAGCAAGGAAGCGCCGTCGAGGGCCGCTTTCATCTCGGCAAGGTTCATGCTCCATGGAGCACCATGCAGGACATGCCAAGCCCTAATGGCATAGAAGTAGTTAGCAAGAGTTTTTCCGGAGTACGAACCTGCGCAGCTCGCAACAAAGGTTAGCATGAGGAGAGGGCTAGCAGGGCAACGTTGAGGCTCAGGAACGTCCCGTTGGTCGCAAAACACATGAAAGAGGAGAAGCCCGGCTCCGTAGGCATCTCTGGTGCTAGGCTGCCAAGACGCGTTGATGACAGTAATTACTCGGTCTAAATCAGCCTCCGTTATGTCGATGGAGTTACCATCTTTGTCTGAATGGATGCGAGAAAAGGCTGGCCGCCAGAGACGAAGGCGATCGCGAGCTGGGCAGTGAGGACGAAAGATAGATGTCAGGGGAGTGAGATCGGGGCGATATGCATGGGGCCTCGCAGGCAGAGGAGATGATAGGACGCCGATAGGGGCTGAGAAACGTGAGTTGGAAGTGATAGCGGGATTCATTACATTACTGGCTGAAGGGAGAGAGGGTATCGATGCCGAATAAAGGAGTCCGGTCGTCGGGATCAATGTTTCTGACAGTGTTAACAAAGCGTTTAGCGAGGGCAGAGGGGTAACTACCCTCTCTGAGCAGACGGAGCTCGGTAGGGTTATAGGGGTGGGTGGAATCAATAATGAACCTGTGGAGATCAAGTGGGAGCTGGATTTCGGGTAGGAGTGATTCGTGCGATGGGTAGAGTCCCCTAGAAGGATCGGTGGCTGGGTTGGAGCAACAGGGTGTATAGGCCGAGTGTATGGAGAAATCCTCCCCAAAGCCTTCGAGGAAGAGGTGAATCCGACGGAATACCCCGTTGATGGATTTGTCCTTGCTCCTGTTATTCCACCAAGCTTCCACAACCCCTTTGTCGTCCCCATACATCCTAAAGTGTCCGCTAGGACCGATAAACCGTGAGATGGTTCTGATAAGGAGCTCGAAGCCGACTGCTTCGGCCCATCCAATATCCCTCCTGCCGCCGAGGGTTTGCCAGCCTGGAATAAGCCGCCAGGCTCTCCATCTTCCCCTGATGACGATGGCGATTCCAATGCCTGAGCTTGCGTCTGAGAAGGCAGCGAGGTCGGTAATGAGGACTGGCTGGGGAATTGATCGGGAGACGAAAGGCTGACGGAGCCTGAGTTTCCACCAAGTGAGATCGTCGCCAATGCTTTTGACTGGTGAGTATGGAACGAAAGGACGGTCGTGACATATGCCGAGCATGGCCTCCAGACCAGTGAGGTAGGCGCGACCTGAAGTAATGACCAGAGAGGCATGGAGGAGTCTGCCATAGAGTCTTTGGACGTCGTTGAGAACGTGAGAGGATCGTAGTAGCCATTCGTCAATGCTAGCGATATATTTCTGCTTCTTCTCGTAGCTGAGTGAAACCGTAAGCGTCTCCAAGTCCCAACAGAAGCCGATGTACGGAGCGGATGACGAGAAGGGATAATCCTTGGAAATCTCCCAAGGAATTCCAAGTGGCTTGGAGACGCGGTCGATATCGTCGAAGTTGTATGTGTATTGCTGATCTTCGACCGAACGGTCGGATCGAGCAGATAGATCGAGGCAAGGGAATGAACAATCTTCAGCATGCTCGTCGAGAGTTCCATCTTGGAAGGAGCTGCCACCATACCACAGACGACCCCCGTCGAACATTCGACCTCGAGCGGCGATGTCATCACAACAGGTGGCGCGACGTTGGTTGTATTCAGCAAGGAATCTGATGAGCATTCGGAAGAACACATGGTCGTCGACCCATTTGACCACTGGGCCGATACCCTCATGTCGGATGAGGTCTGTGCCTGCATCAGCGACCACACCATAGACCCCAGAAGATGGAGAGACTCCAAAGCAAGTAGAGGTGTCGATGCAGAAGGCATTCTCCCCGACTCGTGCGACTGCTGCAGGCCATTGAGAAGGGTGAAGAGGGATCGTCCGGTAAGCTTCTGCGATGTCGCGAGTAGCGATTTGGGATCCTGGGGGGAGACGTCGTATGAGTAATGATATGACTGTGAAGGTGCCCCAGGTGGTTGGAAAATCGTCGGAATTGACAAAGGAATTGATGGACGGGTTGGGAAATTCGAGTGAAGTATTATGAGGGAAGGAATAGTTTTGTAGGATACGGAAATGACCTGGCCGGCCAGGTTTTGGTATAATAGAAAAGGGGGATGACTGGAAAGGCCCAATGAGTGATTCAACGTCCTCGAGAGAAAGAGGCCCCAGGTAGTGTTGCTTGTCAATTTCGAGGTTAACAATTTTATTAAACTGGTCCGCGAGCTCGATGATGGTTGACTTGTTGGGAGGAGCCTGGGTTCGTGTAATCCTTGGGAGGTCAAGCAGGAAACCCGTACGCATACTTTGAGGGAGATGAGAATACTTTGCGAAGAGTCCAGCCTTGCGTAAAGATGATTCCCAGGCCTCAGGATTATAAGGAGTGAGAGCTCGAGATCTTCTCTGCTCGAGGACAATCCTGAGCTCCGTGTGAAGGCAAGGCGCAGCCTGAACAAATGTGACGGTTGTCGTGGCGGGAGCTGGTGCAGCCGGCGACTCGCTGCCAGTCTGCGCAAACTGGATGACCGTCTCGCATGGCAAGGGTCTTGTTGGTTCGCATCGAGAGAGCGGGGATAGCTTTGTCCCATAGCGTCGTCGAGCAGCAGTCGATGATTTTGTGAGGGTGGCGCCCAAGACAGACGGCACATGCGGAGTAGACCCTTCCGAATGTGCCTGCCCGAAAATCCGACTTCTTTGGAAGAAGGGTTCTGTCTGGCTGAGTCTGTCTCGAGGAGGACGTATGACGGTCTGGAGAGACAGAACGACGTCGTGCCTCTCGAGCACTAGGAGCAACTGCAGCCCTTTGCTGGGAAGAGGAAGGGGTGGCTAGCGATCGTTGATCGTACTGCAATGGGCATGCATGGAGCAGAAAAATAGGCGTGCGAGGTGCATCAGGAAGGCGTGCATGGTGCAACAAATGAGCGTGCGTGGTGCAACAAAATTGAGGGACAAGTGAAGTGTGTAGGGATTGACGGGCAGCCAAGAAAAGGAGGGAGGGGGGGGGTTTAGTTAAGTGAAACATTAAAAGGATGGGGAAATGAACGTACGCGATAATCCCTTTCATTGTCCTTGAGTCGACGGTCATTCCAGTAGACCTGCTCACGAGTCTTCCGGATGATCTCTTCGTTGATACGAGAGAGGTTGTAGGCCCCGCGAGGGGATGAAATGGCTATGTGCCAGAGCCTTCTCTGCTCGGCTTGGTAAACAATGAGCGTCTTCTGGTCCAAGGGGTCCCTGGACGATCGGAGTTCGTGGACCTGGAGATTTCCCCAGAACTTGGCGAGCATTGAGACACGGTCTTGCGGCCAGTCCGCTTCTTCCATGGCAACTATCATTCTAGGTGCCGCCTGACAGAAATCTTCCCATGAGATATTTTTGTCATCTGAAACTCCAGCAGCGTCTCTGGTGGATGCCGATGGAACCCAGGAGGAAGAACCATCCGGGCGTCTAAGCATCACCATCGCTTCATCATCAGCGGTGTTTGAACTTCGTAGTGCATCATCTAAGCCTGCGTTAGTGTAGTACCACAGTTCCACATAAAGTCCCTTTTCCATTTTTCTAATTGCGTAATTAGAAGCTATGACCGGGGCTATGGTGGGAACGTCTCGGTCAGGGATTGGGATGTATTTGATTTTTTTTTTTTTTATTTCTTCTCTGTGAAGGGATTCTGCCTCAACGATTTCGGCCTGGGCCTTCTGGAGGTCTGCTTCGGATAGCAACCGGTCATGTTCCATAAGAGCGGCATTGTCAGCCTCGTTCTGATGCTGCCATGTCACTTTGTCTGCCTGGTTACCAGCCTTCCAGAGATCTTTCAAGAACTGTATTGCTTGATCCTCGGTAGTTGTCAAGTTAATGAAGGGGGCTCGAGCAGCTGCATAAACCTGAGAGGCGAAGTCTGGACATTCTAACAGATTGGGGTCGGATTGAATTCTAGGCATCACTTTGAAAACTTTTGATTTATGTTTAAATAAATGCTTCTAAAATGTGTGTCGCTAAAAGAAAGAACGAGCTGCTCTGATTACGAGCAGGAAGGTCTATCGCGAGACTGGTGTTGTGGCAGTGATGAAGAGAATGTCACGTCACAAACTATATCTTCGCGTAGACCACATTCTATGTTCAAACTCCTACGTCGTGTTCGCTTAGAATAAAAACTATCACACATGATGCAATCACCATCACCCAAATAACATACCCGATTGCCGATATGCTCCACCCTTCCATCAAGAAAATCACAATTAGTCCCGAAAATTGGCCCGAATACAGGGTTGGTGATGAAACAGCAGTCCTTCTTCAACACAAGTGGGCATCCCTCAATGAGAGTCCTCATTTCCGCTCAGCGCTCCGACGATTTGATGAAGGACTGGAGGAACCACTCCATCAGTTTGCCGAAGTCATATTTTCATGCTTACTTGCCCTGGTTTCACTGATGATACTTCAGCTTTGGCATGACGACAAAGCAACTGATGGCCCAGAGTTCCAATCTGCTCAGTGTTTTCTTGCATCTCTTGAACTTCTCTCAAAAAGAAAGTTTCACCACCAAGGCAACAATATCGCTCCTGACCTCACTGTTGTTGGCTTCCTTGATGAGGACACAACTATCCCAAAAAATAGTGATGGACAATCTCCGCTTGCGACTCTTGAGCTGAAGGCAGTAGGCATTGTCGAGAAGGATCACTCCCCAGATTATTTCCAGGCACCAACTACGACAAATAACAAAGATACTTTTATGAGTAAGTTGGCTCAACAGGGGTCCACCTTGGCCACTGTTTCAGACCACCTCCGCACTTTGGGTTTTGGTGGCAACAGCTGGGCAGATCAGGCACTTGAGGTCCTTGGTCAGGTTCTGATATTCCTTTCAATCTTCATTCAGGCACAGTTTCTAATCAAATATATAGATGCATGCTCGAGGTCTTTACAGTGCCCCATGGTTTCCGCTCGGAATCCGAATGGAATCCGAGTGGATTCCAAGCAGTCTGAGGAGCAAACTCGGACTCCGAGCGGAATATTTTCTGGCAGGTAACCCCCTCAATTTTATGAGTTTGGTCGGAATGTATTCCACTCGGAATCCACTCAGAGTCCAAGTGGATTCCAAGTAAATTACTCGGAATCCGCTCAGACTCCGAGTCCGAATTGAGAATTCCAACTTGGATTCCAAGTGGAATCCATTAGGAATCCACTCGGAATCCACTCGGAATCCACTCGGAATCCATTTGGAATCCCAAGGATTCCAAGTGTTTCCAATTGCCAACTTCCAAATCAAGTAATTAATCACCTGACTTGTAGCATATGACAAATAAAAGAATACCAGTAAGGAGGATTGAACCAAAGACCTTGAGAAAGGTCATGTGACATAATTCCCACACTGCATCAGTGATCTACCAACTGCACCATCATTGCTTGTATATATATAAAAACTAATGGTTATATATACCCCTCCCACCTGACTAAATAATATATTCTGGCACTTGCTGAAGGGCTACTACCATGTATTATATACCAAAATGTTCATAAAAATGAGGGGAATCCATTGGTAATAAAATCGTGATGTGATACGCACTTTGATATGCAGTTATATGCGAAATACTGCAGAATATACAATGCGCTCTATGCTTATAAATGAGCCGAACATGACGCACCATATACCGATAGAATCGTGCTAATAACAGCTTTCAGAATATATATAAATCACGTGCATGCGCCATGTCTGGTGCGTGTTTTTACACATTTTATATGTTTTAATATTGAAAAAGGGCTTATATTCCCACGCTCATAGTATGGTTAGATTCCCTAGCAGTGTAGCTTTCTATCGGTATAATGTGCGTCATGTTAGGCTCATTTATAAGCATAGAGCGCATTATTTTACAGTATATTCTGCAGTATTTCGCATATAACTGCATATCAAAGTGCGTATCACATCACGATGTTATTACCAATGGATTCCCCTCATTTTTATGAACATTTTGGTATATAATACATGGTAGTAGCCCCTCAGCAAGTGCCAGAATATATTATTTAGTCAGGTGGGAAGGGTATATATAACCATTAGTTTTTATATATGTACAAGCAATGATGGTGCAGTTGGTAGATCACTGATGCAGTGTGGGAATTATGTCGCATGACCTTTCTCAAGGTCTTTGGTTCAATCCTCCTTACTGGTATTCTTTTATTTGTCATATGCTACAAGTCAGGTGATTAATTACTTGATTAGGAAGTTGGCAATTGGAAACACTCGGAATCCACTTGGAATCCACTCAGAGTCCACTCAGACTCCATTTGGAATCCACTCGGAATCCACTCGGAATCCACTAAGAGTCCACTCGGACTCTATTTGGAATCCACTCAGACTCTACTCGGACTCCACTCGGACTCTGTTCGGAATCTACTTAGTGACTTGGACTCCAAGCAGAGTCCGAGTGGAGTCCGAGTGGACTCCATTCGGAATCCATGATTCCACTCAGACTCCACTCGGACTCCACTGGGAATCCAGTCGGAATACTCGGACTCCACTTGGATTCCGTTCGGAAGCGTGGGGCACTGTAAAGTACTGGCATGCTCAGGCTTCGATGACCAAATCGAAGATGGGGCTGTGCACCTGTATTTACGGATTTTTGCGGGTCTGCGAAGTGGTCCCTGGTCCCATTGGAACACTTTACTTGTCACAGAACTACATGGCAATGCACCAAGGCTCGGACGAAGTGCGCACGAACTCAACAGTGAACCAGCAAGTCGTTGAAAGAGTGTTTTTTTTTCTACTTTGTGCCATTGTCAAGTCATATGGCGCAACAGTCCTTCCACCGAATCGCCGATCCGAGAAGCATTTTGGCTTTTTAAGCACCTTGTCCCCCGCCTCCAAGTTGAGGGTGCCATGGTTGTACCTCAGTTATGCTAGGTCTGCTGTCTTCACATTGAGAGCAGCATTTCTTGCAATCGCATGGGAGAATATCATTAAATTTGGAGGTCGTTGGGCTTTGATGAATTTGGGAGAGTTTCGGGCGACCTTTAGCGGAGGGGTGTTTCAGAGATTAGGTTTCAGGCAAGCACAATTCCGCACCTTCACGCATATGTCCATTAACAGTTTTCTAGAGGCAGTTTTATCACGCCCTACATTCATTTCGAAACAATTAACAATAACGATGGGAGGGTGGTTAGCATCAATAAGAACTTGGGGACGGTGGTCAAGCTATTCTTTGAACAAAATGTCTTCGAACGTGAGCGTGATATCTATTGGGTGTTAACTCGGAACAGTCTTGATTTCGTGCCTCAACTCTACGGTATATTTCGGAACGAGTGGATGAAATGTTCTGCCTTGCTTATTAGTTATGTTGGAGAGTCCCTCCACGACAACAACAACATTAATCTACAAGAATGGTGAGTTCTAAGCTCAATCTCACTCCATGTCTTTTCACTAATCATTTTTCATGTTGTAGGCACCAGCTCCACTACGCTATCCAAAGGCTTCATGAGGCAGGGATCCACCACCACGATTTGAGGTTTGGTAATGTCGTCAAGGACTCTAACGGACATATACAGATCATCGATTTCAGTCATGCAGAGCATCACCATTGTGACTATGAACTCTGTCCTGATTGGAAATGGATTAATGAAGGTCGGACATTCGAAATCATTTTCCAATCTCTGCTCATAGTCCTCTCATAGTCCGACCATCACCCCCATTCTTGATATAAATGCACACCGGTCCTTTCAATGGCGTACTACTGCGTTGGGCGTTGTTGGAGAAGGATGGACCTACTGGTATGTAGACCTTATATCTGTAACTATTGAGGTCGATGAGATTTGAGGTCAGGTCGTTTCATTGGTAACGATCATAAAGATCCCCCTTGGTGAATTCTGGTTATCAAGTCTATGTATTTATATCGACCGTAGTTCAAACGTTCACCATGTATAATGAACGTTAAGGAAAGCATTGGCTGTATTTATATCGACCGTTGTTCAAATGTTCACTGTGGATAACGAGCGTTAAGGGAAGCCCTTGGCCTTTAGTGCCACCACCCAGTCCTCGAGGCAACAGGGTGAACCAAAGCAATGAGAACCTCCCCATCCAAGGGGAAATCACAAGGGATCACAAAGTTGTATGTATGCATTCCAAATCATGGCAAGAAAAAAAAGAAAGGCCTGTCAAAATCATACATATGTAAAGATATTAGTGTATATAGATGCGCATTTTTTTGTTCCAGCTTCTAGCGAAGCACCCATCTTCGTAAACAGCAATAGTAGAAAAAAAAGTAAAACGTATACAAGAGGGGGTAACAACGCAAGTCAGCAAGAATTACTAGCAGTTGCACGCATGTGTGTAAATAATGGAAGGGGGCACTTGGATGAGAGAAAGAAGAAAAAGAAAAGGCATAATAGAAAAAGAGATGGGAGGGGGATATCAAGATATATGAGAGAGAAAAACGATAGAGTGAGACAGAGATGTTAACGAATGTGCGGGTTTGGGGTCAGAGAGTAAGCAGGATAGACTCTGAGATATAGATGGAAGGACAAAGAATGAACGACTGCAGCGTTTGGGATAGCTAAGGAATTCACATGCGAGACATGCGGAGAGCGAAAGATATGCTTTTTTGCTGTTTGATCTTGAGGAATGCAGATCCGAAAAAAGGGGTTAAGGAGAGACAAGGGGTGGGACAATTTCTATAGAAAGAGACTCGTATTATTAGGGAAAATAAAAAAAGAGGGCACGAAAAAAAACATCCACCCACTCGGAATGCATAAACACAAAGCATTTATCATGAACTCTGAGCTCATTCCCCAGGAAGTTTACTTAGCAAAGGAGAGGGAGATCAAGGTTCGTCGAAAGCAGCTCCGAAAGGAGAGAAAGGTTTTATATCCAAAGCTTGTGACTTTCCATCTGGAACTGTAGCCGATGCCGATGGAGAAGCGCCCTGAGGCTTAGGAGTCTCCCTCCGCAGGGTATCAGACGGAAGATCAAATACAGGCACCTCTCCATTCAACCGCGACAGACGTGCATCCTCCTCTTGCGTCTCCTTGATATATTCCACAGGCGGACGAGGCATCAACGGCGGCGGCGTAGATGGCATAGCTGGCGGAGTCAATTTGTTACCATTCGTCAGAGCAGGTTTACGGTTAGCTGGTGCATCTCGTGCTTCAAATTTAGCACGCAACAGAGCTTTTTCTTCTGCTGCTGATAGGATTTGTGAAGCAGCTGCTGCGGGTGGGAGTGTGGGTCTTAAAGCCGCTGTGTTGGTACTCGGGCTGCGACCAGGCGATGGAGTTCTCTCATTTGCCGTCGGATTAGGGTTGACGACGCTGGCCCCAACACTAGCGGTCTTTAGTGGAGGCTGAGGAGCCAGAGTGCCTTTCGCCTGTGAATTATCCCTCGCTTCGAACTTCTTCCTCAGAGCTTCCTTCTCTTCAAAGGCATTGGTATACTGCCCCTGCGTCGGTGGAGAAGCAAGGGGTGGTTGCGGAGAAGTGTTAACATCGTTCTGACGCGCACGAGTAGCTGCATCGTTAGCTTCATAAGCCTTTTTCAGACGTTCCTTCTCTGACAAATGTGATTGAGGAATCGCTGAGGAGGAATCGAAAGGCGGCGGCTCGTCGGTAGTGCCAGGGCTAGAGGTAGAAGCAGCAGCAGGGAAGAGCGATTCATAGGCAATAGGTGCTGATGCTACTGGAGATAGGTCTGACGAATACTCGGATAGCTGAGTCCTATCTACCGCCCGTTTAGCCTCTTCATACCTTCTGAGGGCGGCCTTTTCTTCGTCAGCTGTCATGTATTGAGGCACTGGTGGCTTAGCCCTTGACGGGCTTGCAGCGGATGGACCCGGGCCGGGACCCGGACGACTCTGAGCGTTGATGGCCTGTGCATATAAAGTAGCAGCAGCAGATGGTTTAGTACCACCACTACCGCCTGAAGAAGCCTGGCCTCTGCTAGACATATCAGAGTCATTCCTTGCATGCATAGGAGGGGGAGCCGTATAGGGTATTCCTTGAGTTTTTTGAACAGCAGCTTGAGCCTGTTGGAACAACCGCAGTTTCTCCTCTTCAGCTGTCATCCAAGCAGATTTGGTAGGTGCGGCAGTGGCTGCAGCCGCAGGTGTGACTCGCGAAGGAGTTGCAGTCATTATTTGGGGAGGGGTAGGAGATCGAAGATTAGCAGGCGGCTATATTGCAAATGCAATATGAGAAAGATCGTCGAGATAGATTACAATATAATTGAGAACATACTGGAGTAGCAGCAGGTCCTTGAACTTTTTCCACTTGAGCCCTGGCCTTTTCGTACAATCTCAACTTCTCTTCTTCTGCAGTAGGCCATGGTCGCTGGCCAGTTCCTGGACTTGGTCCGGATCCGGTGGCCTTGGCCGATTGTTGACGAGCCGGTGTAGATTGAGGCATATCTTGTGGTTGCAGGTTAGTAACTTTATACCGAGTGCCCCCACCAGATGAGTCAGGTCGTCGTGCAGGCGTGGAATTACTGGAAGTGCTAGGTAGGGTATTGGAAGTAGTGGCCATCGGTGCGTTGGTAGCAGCAGTAGGTGCCTGTCGAGTGGTACCAAACTCATCGGGCAGGACATTACCACCAAAACGACCATCCTCCGAGGGACGTCTAGTGTTGGGCGATGCAGGAACGGTGCCGTAAACGCCGCCGGTGGTGTTAGGGAAATTTGGACGGTTAAGGGGCAGCGTAGAAGCAACAGCATCTGCAGGACGTCCTCGGGTGGCTGTTGCCGTTGCCGCTGGAAAGAGTGATAAGCTAGGCGCGGGGCCGATGCGACTAGAGAGTTAAGAATATGATCAGTTAACATTTGCAAATAAAGTAGGTTAACCATACTTTATGGCCTCATAAGATACGCTCCTAAAATCCGAATATATATCAGCAAATCATCGAATTGAGCAAAAACAATGCCCGCCTACCGTTGCCAGTTAGAGATGATGACAGGTAGTTCCATCACAAGAGGCCCTCCGGTACCCAAGAGTGCTTTTATACAAAGAGTATAGGTAACATCAATGTGCCTCGCAGCATTCAATGTTGTCGTCGTGTGGGCGGGTGAAAGCATACAGCTAAGCTCGGCAGTATGAGAGCTGCCTCCGTACAACGTCATATTCACCGCAACTTTTCCTTCCGCAATATTAAGCTGCTTCTCTTGAGGAGGGATTTTCTTGCCTGGTCCAAGGATACCAGCACGGAAGACAGTGGTTTCCTTGAGTGATAGTTCCAACGTGCGAAGGATATTGGTATGCAGACTATCAGATTTGACCACTACCGTGACCGCAATACGGTCTCCGGGACCATAGCAGGTGTTGTTGCGTTGAACAGATAGATTGACACCATCTTGTGCTATATGGCGCGTCTCGGGCTGGCAATAGACAGGCCAGGTGGAATGGAGCTCATGCTTATCGATTATGATGGTAGAAATGGTGGACACGACGACCGACTTTGCTTTCCGGAGGAAGCCTCTGAGAAAGAGAAGGTTTAGCTTTCAAATTTGGAGGTATTACCCAAGTCACGATACGCACCTTTTGCCTTTAGTACAAACACTCGCCACAAGCTCATAGCCAATTCCAGCTATCAATTACGCATCTCGTTAGGCACAAAACAAAAATGTAAAAAATTCGGAGATATGAGCCTACCTTTATGATCCAAGGAAATCGTGGGCGGTATTGACTCAGGTATCCGTATGGAGAACGGAAAGTCTTGCTAAAAACCCGGAGTATGATATGAGACTTGAATCAAAAATGAAGAACCTGGTCTACTTACCGAACGCAATAGAGAATACTCGTCCGGCGAACTCCAAAGATTGACGGGGCTGGGCCCGACAAAGTCGTAAAACGTGTTGGACGCACCGCCACCTGGCAATGTCTCCACTTTGCGAAGCTCGATGCGAACCCATTTCGCCTTGACTCCTTGAGCGGGTATCCGAACTTCGATGGCCTATCACATAGACGCTAGAGTTAGTATCTAAAATAGAACAAGTAAAGCGGATATTGAGAGCTACGTACACCCTTCACCGCAGCTTGAGGTCTCTCCGAGCCTGGTGGTATACCAGGGTACCCTATAGAATGAAAGTAGTCAGCATGTTGCATTGCGCTCACGGTGCAGACGTGGTGAAGGGTGAGCGAGGAAAATACCGACCAGTGACAAAATCGACATTAGGAGGGGGCTGTAGATTACTATATAACCATGAAATGAGTCCAAAAGAGAAATGCAAGGCCAATAGATGAAGAACTCACAGCTTGACCTGGGCCATCTGTCCAGTTCTTGCGCAGTGCGGGTACAAGAATGTGTGGGAAGGTATTGAAGCAGAGATCAATTGCAAATATTGACTATGTAAACAACAAGTATTTCAAAATTTGAAGTCCTTTGCCCCTTTCCTTTCTCGATCCATCTTCTGTTTCTTCTTGGCCATCTCTTTCGCAACCATATCAGAAAAGTCTTCACCTCGACTACCAGCCCCAGGAACACCAGCATTGCCACGAGCATGAGCATCATATTTCCGCCGCAACTCTTCCTCTGACAGCCCTTCTAACTCTCCTGCATCGAGCGTAACATCAACACCATTCTTGCGCTGGAAGATAGAGTTTTTTATTTCACATAGTACAATCAACACAATCATAACCCTCACCTTCGTCCCGCGCTCTTCTCCAAGTACAGGAAGCGGAGCACCTGCAACAGCACTCACGTCGTAACCACGTTCACTTCCCATCATTCCCCGAACTGAAGTCTGTTTCTCTGGCACAACTTGGTAAAGGGATCTTGGACCAGATGGCTCCATCGCTTCTGATACACTTCGGCCCTTCCTCAACTCCAAGAAATCAGGCGTCTCCAACCCACCGGCCACAGTCGAAACAACGCTAGTCATTCCTGACGGCGTTTCAAGCCCAGATGGCGTCTGTAGTCCATCTGATGGAGCAGGCTCTCTTGATTCTTCCTCATCAGACTCTGCTTCAGACTCTTCCTCCTCCTCTTCTTCTATCGGGGGTTTAGTTAAAGATGGTCAAACCGTGTGGAAATATTTGGAAACCTACCTTCTTCCGGCTCCAGTTCACCCCACAGGTCCTTATCTATAGGTTCGCCCGTCTGTCGATGAAAAACTAGATTAACAAAAACTAGCTCAAAAGTCGCCTGGTCCAACACTCACCCCCGAATCTCCCGCTTTGGGCAACACTCCAAACACGTCACCATACAACGGACGATTGTACTCATCCAAAGGTGGTTTACCCCACCCTCCAGGGTGGAAACCCCACTGAGCGCTGCAAGTAATCCACATTTTAGAGAATGGTAAGGCAATGATCTAAGAACCACCCACCCTTCAGGAATCGGAGCATTGAGGCCAGGGATTCGCAATGTCGGATAACTCGGCGGGGGTCCGAACCTTTGCATGCTGATCAGCCAAGGAGGAGGGGCTAGAGGAGGTATAGAAAGCGCTTCCACAAGCTCCGGTGACAGATCTCCTGGGCGCTTCTCCTTCAGCGAAGTTTCAAATTCTTTTCCTTCGTAATACCTATATATATATGGAAGCATAATAAGAAAAATGGAATGAAAAAGAAAACATACATTTCTCCAAATCCAGTCACGGGCGGTTTCGTCTGAAACTTGAAAAATGCATCATGCAGCTTCTGATAATCGATATCGACTTTACCCATCTTCGGCTGGACTCTCTCTCTGGTCTTCGCCTTGAGACTCATATTCGCCTCTTTCTCCTTCACCGCATCCCGCATGGTAGCAATACCGGTATCCGCGATGTATGCAGGCAACTGGAATGGCGGCTTCTCGATACCTCTCTTCCCTTGCAAATAGTCACGTTTAGCGCTCCAATGGATAGGGATAGGCACTGTGTTTCTGTAGGACTTGAGATGAAGCAGGACTCGAGGGTCTGCAGCCGTGACGTCCGTCCATTCTACGACTTCAGGTTTCTTGACAAGCTGTTTGAGTTCCGCAACTGTCAGTCGGGCCATTTTGCGTGCTTTTTTCTTTGAAAGTGGTTTGTTCTCAACGTCAGAATCGCCTTCTGAGGCCATATCGTCGTCGGAGTAGATAATTTCGCCCTTGTTGCTTGCATCATTATGTTTGCCCTGCTGCAAGATAAACCGACATTAAGAACGAAAAAACAGTGGATGTAGAGTATATGACATACTGAAGATTCCTCAGGAGGAAGTTGGAAGCGAGCAAATACGTCGGCGAACGCTTCAAGACCAGCGTCGTTGAGATCCAACTGCTCAGACACGTACTCAACATTTGAAGGTCTTTTCTCATCTTCCTGTTCCACATTCAGAACAATTCCATTTATCATAGTTGTGTCTGCATTTTCCTATTCCAAAACTCGGCAAGTAAGTTGTTTGGCATGGATATAACAGAAAGAAAGAGACGCACGGACTGCTTCTTCTGCTTCTGCTTTAGCCGGCGAAGCTGGTTTTTGGTCTTGATAGGTTTGGCATTTATTTTGTTCTTGGATAGATGTTCAGGGCCACCGTTGACTGCTGGGATGATATTGGTCTGTGCTACCACCATGGCCAGGTTGTATTTAAGGGAAATGAGTGCTTCAAGGAATTACACATTTGTTATGTAACAATATCGAGATATAACATAGATAAACACGATGATCGGCCACTACATCCCGCTCTGAGGTGAAGCTCCTTCGAGCGATACGAGCTCGCCTCCTCAATTCCTCAGAGACCCCAACACCTGCAGATCAATTCGCCACCAAAATCTCAAACAAATTGACCCGAGTGTTATTCAGGATATCAGAGGATCAAGCGTGACAGGTGGGGCAGGGTCTAAATCAGGTATGGCACTGAAGGATCAGATGTTGTTGAGCTGCCAAAGTATATTCCAGGACTTGCAGGGGAAATGGATGTAAACGAGTGGAAAGCAGTTTACTAGCTGTCAGATCGCCAGTGGTTGTGTTTTTCAAAGTACTTAGTACGGGATGTCGGAGAAATGAGACCGACATATCTCATGACGTTTACCAACTTGATAAAGACATCTTCATTTCTGCATGGAGGAATAAATAATATAGCTCTTAATCAGAGTCTCCCTCAGAAGCCCCGGAATCAACATCCATAGCATCATCCTCATCTTCCATTCGTATCCCTTCAGCACCTCCATATGGAGCTTTATCTTTAAGCCACCTTCCCCAAAGTGTATCAACCCGACAAAGACCTGACGCAGTACCCGCAGCCAATAAACTCGAAGACGCCAATCCGTTCCCGTTATTCCAAACAACACGATGGATCCCTACTTCACAAGGCCATGCACCAGTGCTTGGAAGGAAACTAGAATCATCTTTAGACTTTCCTTTTCCTGTTCGAGTTGCTGTCGGACGATCAAGAAATTCCTATAGAATTTTTTTTTGGGGGGTCAATGAATGTACCCAAAACGGAGAAGATAGCGCAGGAGCGGTACCTGAGGTAAAAAACAATCGAGCATCCGATATTCCTTTGTATTTCGATTATAATCCATCTGAAATATTTTGTATACCAAAAATGGCTTTTCATTTTTAGAGGCCATGTCAGAAAAGCGGGATTGAAAATTTTACTACGAAACGCATACCACAGAGCCTCCTCGTCTTGTTCTTCTCAATGTATTTGTTGTCGAACAAGTTCCATCTGTAGCGCCAACAGCCAGCTGCGGATGAAAATCTGAGGCATGTACACTCTACATTTCAGACACAATTAGATATATGCAAGGACTTCCTGGCTAGGATAACCCACCCAAACAGGACCTTGTGGCTCAATCAACGAATGTCCTCTTCCAAGCATACTCGGCGAAGCAGAATACGCCTTGACGGTATTCTCATGATCCATGGTTATTGGTCCGCCGGTGAAAGGAGAGAAGGCCAAAGTGTTGATAACATCTAAAGGATAAGAATACATTAGTGGAATGAAAGAAGCGTATCCTGAGGAAGCATGCAGGGACCTCTGGTTCGGTTTATAACTGCGCCATGGCCGTCTCGTACATCTGTCAGGCATTCCATGCCGTCATACCCTCCACTAGCGATCACAGTAGGGTCCTGATCAACACGAGGAACGCCTGAGGGAAAGCATGGAGGGGCTTTGATCCAACCTAGGGCACGGATGGCCGATTGGTGGACGGTAAGGTGGTGCGTAGGTAAAAGGTCGGTAATCGTTGGACGAGCTAGAAAATTGAATTCAGTCATGCGAGAAGGATTAGGGAAACGCCTTACAAGGATCGGTGTATGACTTCAGAGTTAGTCCGATGTTATAAACCAAGATGGTACCTAACGCCAATGATCAGCAATGGTAACGCTGAACAATTCTCAAGGCGCACCGTTCGTCGTCCCTATGGCGATTAGTTCACTGTTTGCCCAATCAAAGCTCCAGCAAGAGGTCTCCTCTAATTCAATACGGAGAATCGGATGCGGTAGTTTGACTAGAAGAATGAATGTGTGAGGTTGACGACAGTAGCATTAACGGCAAACAATTAGACATACCACAAACAGGATATGATTGATCATGCTCAGAAGATACTATGTCTGATGGGTCGGGAACCGCATAAATAGCAAAGGAACCATCTTCAAATGTTCCACCCAAAAGTCCCAGCTTCTTCGGCTGTCTTGTGTCGTTGTTCTGGAATCACAGAATATATCAGAACGCGAACAGAGACGTAGGAGGAGAATAACTACCAAATCATGCGAAGGTAGAGGACACCATCTCAAGTCGAAAGCTGGGCCGGAATCCAAGCAAAGTACCATTTCACATTTCATTTGGCCCAAGTCTGGGGCTTCGGATTTCTTTTTTGAAACGTTCCGTTGTGCAGGTGAAAGAGACCATATTTGTATACACGAATACGACGGTCGCTTAACTTTTCTTCCAATATCTGGGCTGTGAGAGTGGGAAGGGAAAGGAGCGACAGCGAGGTATTGCTTATATGATCGTGCTTTGACAGTTCAGTATTATCTTCGAAGGGCAAGGGAGAACGGGTTCACCTGGTCGGTCGAGAACATGTATTGGACACCAATCCATTCCCCATACGGGAGCCCCAGCGTTAAAAATATGAGCTTTGCTCCCCAAGGTGTACTTCGCTATGAATCAAGAGGTCAGCATGAAGAAATTCATACGTATGGAATACAGACACATGGGAAATGCCTCAAACATCTTTACATCCTGGGGTATTTGAGATTTGAATGGACCGAAGAAACAGGACACAGGTGGAGGTGGCCTTAGATCACCTTCTTCGGTGGTGATATCGTCTGTAGGCAGGTAAGGGCTTGCGGCTCTACAATGATTCAGAATCGTACCAGGTGTAGAATATTGCAAACGAGAAGGGTACATACTCCAAGCTCATGACCTCCCACCCTTTTTGAACGCGTATATCGGGATAAACCCGTGGCCTACGCTTCGCCTCAGTATCAATATTGCTCCCCGTCGTAATGGCTTCCTTGTACCATCCCCTATCTTCAGCTAAGTCCCATAAAGGACCGTACCCGACATTGAATCCCCAAGCTTTATTGACCCGCTCAGAAACTTTAGGACGCTCCGTGAAACTGGTAGTCATAGTCAAACTTGGAGGCTCAAACAAGGACGGTCGCGCAGTAAGACGTTCTGTGCGTCCTGAGCGGGAGTACAAAGGAACCGCTCTGTGTCTGTGGTGGACGCTGGGAGTCGGGAGAGCATACATTTTTCCTTTGGGCCGACGGACTTGGCTGACAGTAGTAACCTCGGCACTCTCCCCTTTAGCTTTCCCTTTCCCTTTGTCTTTAGCTGTCGGTCTTTTGGTTCTCGAAGGGGTCGAAGTCGAGATAGCAGTGCGATGGACCACATTTTCCGGTTTTCCACTGATCTCATCAGGCTCAAAAATATCAGCTTCTTCCATGTCGTATCGCGCGTCCTGGACCTCATTTCCTGGTGGTTCTGGGTCTGGAACTAGTGCTTCATCCCCTTCACTATCGACATCGACATTCGCGTGATTGTTTTTTGCTGGAATAAAATCACCTTCACTGTCATTTTCCATGACTGCCTCAAACAGAGCAGAAGAGGGTCCTGCGTCAGCGTCTGAGTCTTTATCCATTTCATAACCCGCCAGTGCTGCATAGCTTGGTCTACCCTTCCTGGGTCGTAGTTGGCGTGTCATATTTGTTTAACACGCGTCGATGTGTTGGGTCAGGTTAATCCTGGAAAAGCCCTTTACCTAATCTAATCTCGTCACAACCTTGCTATGTCCCATACAACTCTGCCCAAGTATACTAAGGCTCTCACAGTTCAAGAATCGACAGTTCCACGCAAACCCCTATACCACAACGCCGTTTTAACAGAAATACCCATATCCCCACCGAAACCTGGCCAAGTTGCCATCAGACTCGGAGCCGTCGGATTCAATCATAAAGACGTAAGTAAGCTTGTCATTGTCAGAAAAATTGTTATTCAAAATTAATTAAACAGGTATGGGTTCGTAAAGGGCAATACCCTGGAATCTCCATAGGCGCGGTTTTTGGTGCAGATGGAGCCGGTGAGGCTGCAAAAGATACGATCTCTTGTAGGAAATTGACACAGATTCCAGGAACTGTGGTTGCTTCTGGGTCTCCAAATGATCCTTTGCTCAATAAACGCGTCTTCTTGATGCCATCCCGAGGTTGGGAGAAAGACCCCCATGCCCCTGAGTCCAGGTAGGTCGGCGTCAGCTTTTTACTTTTGCGTTCCACCACGGTTCTGAACTAAAATATATCACGTCCGTAGATTTGGGATATTTGGAGGCGTTTCTTTCCCGCCACATGGCACATTCACTGAATACATTGTAGTAGAAAGAGACCAAGTATTTTTGACGCCTGAGCATCTTGATGATGTTCACATTGCAGCCTGGCCAGTAGGCGGATTGACCGCTTGGAGGTAACTAAAACCCTTTCATTCTACTACTCACAATATCTTACCTGTTGGTATATCCTGCAGAGCTGTTGCCGTCAACGCTCAAGTTCAACAAGGACAGAACGTTCTAATAACCGGCATTGGTGGCGGAGTGGCTGTAATCGCCATGCAAATATGCCTTGCCAAAGGTGCAAATGTATATGTCACGAGTGGAAGTCTAGAGAAAATCCAGAGAGCCATTTCACTCGGCGCCAAAGGAGGCGCCAACTACAAAGATAGTCGGTTGACAATTCTCTCAAGTTGCCTTGCTTGACTTAATATCCCTCTTTGCAAGAGAATTGGCCAGCGCAGATCGTTTCCCTCCTTTCCAAAAACAGAAAGGGAACGATGCTTGACGCTATCATTGATTCTGGAGGAGGCGATATCATGAATCAAGCGGGGAAATTCCTCAAACAGGGCGGTCGAGTTATATGCTACGGAATGTAAGGTCTAAACGCCGCCTTCTTGATACTACTCCACCGACTGACTGACTGACTCATTGATCCTTTTGATCTGATACTAGGACTGCAAATCCTCAAGTAACTATCACAATGAGACAGATTCTTGCAAACCAACAATTCATAGGTCCGCGATGTTTTCCTATATGTTTTCCTTACCTCACTTTCTTTTTACCCCTTCCCTCATCGTGCGCGACATTTTTATTTAACAACTTCCGCATTTCGACCATCATCAGGTTCCACGATGGGTTCTCATCAAGATATGAAAGATGCTACCGAATTTCTTACGAAGCATCGCATTGTGCCTGTCGTATCGCATGTACTGGATGGCCTGGAATCAGCAGAACAAGGATTTGAATTGTTGAAGAATGGAGATCAGTTTGGTAAAGTTGTTATTAGTCTACACCGGATAGGTGTCCAACCCAAACTTTGACTAGCTACTTTTATAAATTTCACAACTCAATTGTACTCACAATGTGATTTATTTTGAAAGCCCACCACACACGGAGGAAGCTTGAAGAACCCGCTATTACTGTGGAGATGGTCAGGACATCCATGAAAATATTGCCATCACTCACATCATCAGCCAAAAATACAACAAAAATAAGCAGGTGACTTGGCTTACACAGGACTTAGGGCTACTTATTTGGGCTTGGAATTCAAAATCAGGTGATCTAAGTTGAATTAAGTACAAATTAAGTCTGTTGAGTTGTAAATTAAGGCATCTAAGCCAAGTTGTTTGCTTATTTTTGGCTTTTTTGTGCTTAGCAGGCAATAAGCTCACTAAGCCAAGAATAAGCTTGTTCGAGTTTTTTCTAGATTTTCCTGATGCACTGCCAGCCACACAGCATTTTAGTTGCAAACAACTATACTTGTTGACAAATATTTATCTATTTTGTTTTGTTTGCTCAAGGTTTTCTCCTTGTGTGTCACTTGGATAAAAATGGATTGATGCTGAGATTAGACTAAGTTTAACTAAAATTATTGGTGTGTTAGTGAGAGAAAAGAGTCAGTCACTCTTGTCACATTGACCATTAGCTCAAAGATTTAATTCTAATCTATGATCTTCCATCACTATGATAGAGAATGTGATCAATGTTCTGTAATCCAAACACTTTGCATGCTGTTAATACTTCTATAGCAATTAGGCACTAAAAAATTGAAACATAATTTTTTTTACCAAAGCATAATGCAATTGAAAGTAAACAAGGTAGAGTACAAACATTTTTATACATTGATAATTAGTTTACTTTAGTCTCTTTCTATTCTCTTCCTTATAATTACAACTTCAAGTTTCAATTTCTCCACTTCATTCCACCTTCTCTGAGAATCTCATACCATTGAAGGTGTGTGGATGTTCTGCATCAAGTAGCTTCTCCCTCACATCCATAATTTGAGCCTGCAGCTGCTCTGCCTTGTCCCACTTTCCCTGATTTCTGTATGTGTTTGCTAGATGTTCCATAGTATGAAGAGTGTATGGATGTTCTGCACCAAGGAGCTTTTTCCTCATATTCATAACTAGAACCTCAAGCTGTTCTGCCTCATTCCACTTCCCCTCACGATGATATGTGATTGCTAGATTTTCCATACAGGTGAGGGTGTGTGGATGCTCTGCACCAAGCAGCTTCTTGCTCATGTCTATAACTTGAACATGCAACTGTTCTGCCTCATTCCACCTTCCATGATGATGATATATGTTTGCTAGATTTGCCATACTGCTGAGGGTGTGTGGATGTTCTGCACCAAGCAGGTTCTTCCTCATGTCCATAACTTGAACCTGCAACTTCTCTGCCTCATTCCACCTTCCACAACTCCTGTATATGCTTGATAGTTTTGCCATACTAGTGAGGGTATCTGGATGTTCTACACCAAGCAGCTTCTTCCTCATTTCTATAACTTGAACCTGCAGCTCCTCTGCCTCATTCCACCTCCTCTGACGATGGTATGTGCTTGCTAGATGTGCCATACTGGTGAGGGTGTTTGGATGTTCTGCACCAAGCAGCTTCTTGCTCATGTCCACAACTTGAACCTCCAGCTGCTCTGCCTCATTCCATCTTCCCTGATTACTGTATGTGCTTGCTAGATTTGTCATACTGTTGAGGGTGTCTGGATGTTCTACACCAAATAGCTTCTTCCTCATGTCCATAACTTGAACCTCCAGCTGCTCTGCCTCATTCCATCTTCCCTGATGACGGTATGTGCTTGCTATATTTGCCATACTGGTGAGGGTGTTTGGATGTTCTGCACCAAGAAGCTTCTTGTTCATGTCCATAACTTGAACATCCAGCTGCTCTGCCTCATTCCACCTTCCCTGATCACTGTATGTGGTTGCTAGATTTGCCATACTGTTGATGGTGTCTGGATGTTCTGCACCAAGCAGCTTCTTCCTCATGTCCATAACCTGAGCCTCCAGCTGCTCTGCCTCATTCCACCTTCCCTGACCCCAGTATGTTCTTGCTAGATTTGCCATACTGCTGAGGGTGTCTGGATGTTCTGCACCAAGTAATTTCTTCCTCATATCCACAGCTTGAATTTCCAGCTGCTCTGCATTGTTCCAGTCTCCAGTCTCCCCCATTACTAGTGAATATTTGCTCCATTTATCATCATAGTACTCCTCAATAAGTCCTATCTGCCTTCTATATAATGCATTTGCCTTAATATGTGGAAAAATCAACCGTCGCAGTGCATAATCCTGACTTTCAAATCTCCATGGAATTGCACAGGACAAAAGAATGCTTCCCATCTGACACATCCTCTGCTGCTCAGATTTTGACATTCTCTCCCGACTCCAGTAATGCACCAGAGGATGAATAGACAACATTCTAGATGACTGTCCTCTTTTCATCAAGGAGAATGAGAGAAGTACACTAATCCCCTGTCCAAATATGAACTCATCCCAGTGACCATCATTGTCCAAGCCAAGCAGAGTATGATCCAGGAAACTGACTGCCTGAGGCAACTTTTCAGCTATGTCACTATTAACATATTTCATGGCCTCCTCAGCAGCAGATCGGAATATGTCTTTAGAAATATTGCTATGATGATAGAAAGCACATATCTGAAGAATCAGGATTGCAGCCTGGGCTGCTTGTGCACCTCCAGCAGTGGAATATCCACCAGCCCTCCTTTCTATTTCTTTGAAAGAAAGATCCCAAGTCCCATACACTGTTTTATTATACATTGATGCTCCTGTGAATGTAGCATCTGACATAAGAGCCTCACGATGCACTGAGAATTGCCTCAGATATTGATCAATATCACATTTCCCAGCTTCAATATAGGCCCCAGCATGATCAATAGCAAGAGGAATACAGCCAAGTTCAGTCACAATCCTTTTGGCAGCTTGTAGATGCTCAGCCAATGGATCCAAACAGCTGGCTCTGAGAAGTAGAGTTACAGCATCTGGTACCTCCATCTCATTGATCCCAATTTTGTTCTCAAATGATACAATCCTTCCCATGGATTGATTTCTGCTAGTAATCAGAATATTACCTCTGTTACCTAGAGGAATGAACTTGGCCACCACCTCTGGAGGAGGATCATCAGCATTATCAAACACAATCAACCATTCCTCTTGGAGAGAAGATATCCACTGAAGGACAGACTCAACTGAGCCATCCACATGGGAATCATGTGCAGCAGGAAGGCTAGATATGCCCTTGAGAGACATTTCAATGCTCTCCTGAGAGGAGGCATCAACCCAGAACACATGTGAAAAACTAACAAGAAATAAATCCAGTGTTGTGAATGGCAAAGTGAAGACCTTTACCTGTCAGACATTCCTTCTAAGAACTTGAGACAAATCTGGGTCTTTCCAATCCCTCCCATTCCCCAGAGGAGACAAGAGCGCCTTGACATCAGTCTACTAGTAGCACGATGAACAAAAATCTTCCCAAGTTTATTGAGTACATCTTTGCGTCCAGTAAAGATTGGGCTGGAGTTGGGTATTTGAGTTATGGGGATATTTATCTGCCCATTACCAATATTGGCAGGGAGAAAATTGTAGTTTTCGCAGTTAACCTATGTACAGTTATTGCTAAATCATTTGCACGACCTACGAGAAAGACTTACAAAAGTGCCGCCAGCGATCATGATATTTTGGGCATTCCCAAAGAGACCTATGGCAGATTGTTGATCCTGCTGATCATCAGCGGAAGCCGAGAACACATTGTGTAAGCAATTCACCGAGGGATTTTGTCCCAATTTCGTGAATCCCAATTTGGTGGAATCAGGCAAAGAGGGCGAAGTTCCTTCAGGATGGGCTACCAAAGCGGAAACCGAAGCAGGGACTTGAAATTGACGGGTAGCCTAATCGACGACGATGATTGAGTTGAGTTGAATACTAACGCCAGCAGCTGGAATACTTACGGGAGTGGGATCGTTGGTCGCCGGGGTGGGGGCCGGGGCGGGGTCGTGGGCGGTCTGATCGGTGACGATGGTCAAATACTTGAGGATGCGATGGGCGAAGTTGAACGCTCACAGTAACGCCAGCGACTTGAATAACTTGTGTGCTTGCAGCCGCAGCACTAGCAGAAACGGATAGCATGGGATCAGCGGTGCTGGTCGATGTTGATATTGCTGGTTCAGAGCTTAAACCCGGCGCATCGTTGATGGTCAGCGAAGAATATTTTGATTTCTCGGACTTGAAAATTTTCTTAAAAGTATGCTTCATATCGTTGAACAGGGAGTTGTGGTGGACGATGGGAGTGATGAGAGTCAAAAAGATAGATGCTCCCGATTACATAAACAGCAATCCGACCACTTTAAGGCCACCTGCACACTTGTGTTCGTCAATCTTCTATCCTCCTCATCTCCAATGTCCCATACTAGGACAAAACACCATCGAATGCCTTGGCCATCGGACGAACCTCGTCACCCCTGATTTTCCCCTCTCGACAGGCTTCTCCACCTTCGAGTGCGTAACCTCCTCTGGGGTCTCTCACCCCTCCGGTGGTACGTAAATTAATAAAATTTTGATCCTTGACTGAGGACACCTAGTAAATTTGCAGCCTGCACGCGATGGTCAAGACCTCTAAGAATTATGCTCAAGATTCCGCGTTCTGGAAGCCCGACGAGCAGACTACGCGAAACTCATGCGAGACCTCAACGAACGTCGCGCTGAATCCCAATATTTCCTACCAATCTTCAAGCCAAACCCAGAAAAATCCAGGACGAACTCACTGGTGTAAATAGCACAGCAACATAACTCCCTGAAAATCGGCTTGTTAGAAGTGGTTGTGTTAGATAAGGAAGTTTGCGGGAGAGATGGCCTGAGTGGAGTTGAAAGAACTTAGGCAGAAATTGTCTGGTGCAGACACAAAATGGACGACTCAGGGAGACGGTTTTTTATACCGATCGTTATTCTAATTTTATGGATGTCAAGTTGCGAGACAAGACATAAGAAATGGATTAAGAACATCGTAAACGAATATCCAATATGCAATAATGATTTTTCCGCTGTTGAGAAAATTGGCCCAGGGTCTGTTTGCCTTCTTTTTCCGATTTATTGAAGGTGTAAACTGATGCCTTGCATCATCCATAGCATCTTACGAAGAAACTCTTATTCAACTTGCTAATACCGACTTCAAAATCGAATGACTGAAGGACTAACTTAGTTCCGAAGGACATGGTCATACGATTAAAGGAATGCAACTTCACGCCTGGCAAGGTATATCTTCCGTTTCTAGCCTCCCTACTCTTCCTTATTATTCTTGCGTATAGGAAATGTGAATTAACATTGGAGATCTTGAAGCTCTCACAGAACTCCCCGATGAGAACCATGTAGAAACAGAGAAACGACTCCACGGAGACCCTATTCGCCTCAATATCATTGTTGCTCCGTCGTACCCGCCACTAGCGATCACAGTAGGCTCCTGATTAACACGAGGAACGCCTGAGGGAAAGCATGGGGGGGCTTTGATCCAACCTAGGACGCGGATGGCCGATTGATGGACGGTAAGGTGGAGCGTAGGTAAAAGGTCAGTAATCGTTGGACAAGCTAGAAAATTGAATCCATATCAGAAGGATATGATGAGGATCAGGGAAACGTCTTACAAGGATCGGTGTATGACTTCAGAGTTAGTCCAATGTTATAAACCGAGATGGTATCCAACGGTCAGCAATGGTAACGCTGAATAACCCTCACAATGCGTACCGTTCGTCGTGCCTATGGCGATTAGTTCACTGTTTGCCCAATCAAAGCTCCATCCAGCATGGGGCCTCTTCTAATTCAATACGGAGAATCGGATGCGGCAGTCTGACCAGAAGAATGAATGTGAGATTGACGACAGTAGCATTAATGGCAAACAATTAGATATACCACAAATAGGATATGATTGATCATGCTCAGAAGATATTATGTCTGATGGGTCGGGAACCGCATAAATGGCAAAGGAACCGTCTTCAAATGTTCCACCCAAAAGTCCCAGCTTCTTCGGCTGTCTCGTGTCATTTTTCTGGAATCATAGAGTACATCAGATGCGAACAGATACGTAGTAGGAGAATAACTACCAAATCATGCGAAGGTAGAGGACACCATCTCAAGTCATAAGCTGGGCCGGAATCCAAGCAAAGTACCATTTCACATTTCATTTGGCCCAAGTCTGGGGCTTCGGATTTCTTTTTTGAAACGTTCCGTTGTGCAGGTGAAAGAGACCATATTTGTATACACGAATACGACGGTCGCTTAACTTTTCTTCCAATATCTGGGCTGTGAGAGTGGGAAGGGAAAGGAGCGACAGCGAGGTATTGCTTATATGATCGTGCTTTGACAGTTCAGTATTATCTTCGAAGGGCAAGGGAGAACGGGTTCACCTGGTCGGTCGAGAACATGTATTGGACACCAATCCATTCCCCATACGGGAGCCCCAGCGTTAAAAATATGAGCTTTGCTCCCCAAGGTGTACTTCGCTATGAATCAAGAGGTCAGCATGAAGAAATTCATACGTATGGAATACAGACACATGGGAAATGCCTCAAACATCTTTACATCCTGGGGTATTTGAGATTTGAATGGACCGAAGAAACAGGACACAGGTGGAGGTGGCCTTAGATCACCTTCTTCGGTGGTGATATCGTCTGTAGGCAGGTAAGGGCTTGCGGCTCTACAATGATTCAGAATCGTACCAGGTGTAGAATATTGCAAACGAGAAGGGTACATACTCCAAGCTCATGACCTCCCACCCTTTTTGAACGCGTATATCGGGATAAACCCGTGGCCTACGCTTCGCCTCAGTATCAATATTGCTCCCCGTCGTAATGGCTTCCTTGTACCATCCCCTATCTTCAGCTAAGTCCCATAAAGGACCGTACCCGACATTGAATCCCCAAGCTTTATTGACCCGCTCGGAAACTTTAGGACGCTCCGTGAAACTGGTAGTCATAGTCAAACTTGGAGGCTCAAACAAGGACGGTCGCGCAGTAAGACGTTCTGTGCGTCCTGCGCGGGAGTACAACGGAACCGCTCTATGCCTGTGGTGGACGCTGGGAGTCGGAAGAGCATACATTTTTCCTTTGGGCCGACGGACTTGGCTGACAGTAGTAACCTCGGCGCTCTCCCCTTTAGCTTTCCCTTTCCCTTTGTCTTTGGCTGTCGGTCTTTTGGTTCTTGAAGGGGTCGAGGTTGATGTAGCTATGCGATGGACCACATTTTCGGGTTTTCCACTGATCTCATCAGGCTCAAAAATATCAACTTCTTCCATGTCGTATCGCGCGTCCTGGACCTCGTTTCCTGGTGGTTCTGGGTCTGGACCTAGTGCTTCATGCCCTTCACTATCGACATCGACATTCGCATCTTTTGAGTGATTGTTTTTTGCTGGAATAAAATCACCTTCACTGTCATTTTCCATGACTGCCTCAAACGGGGCAGAAGAAGGTCCTGCGCCAGCGTCTGAGTCTTTATCCATTTCATAACCCGCCAGTGCTGCATAGCTTGGTCTACCCTCCCTGGGTCGTAGTTGGCGTGTCATATTTGTTTAACACGCGTCGATGTGTTGGGTCAGGTTAATCCTGGAAAAGCCCTTTACCTAATCTAATCTCGTCACAACCTTGCTATGTCCCATACAACTCTGCCCAAGTATACTAAGGCTCTCACAGTTCAAGAATCGACAGTTCCACGCAAACCCCTATACCACAACGCCGTTTTAACAGAAATACCCATATCCCCACCGAAACCTGGCCAAGTTGCCATCAGACTCGGAGCCGTCGGATTCAATCATAAAGACGTAAGTAAGCTTGTCATTGTCAGAAAAATTATTATTCAAAATTAATTAAACAGGTATGGGTTCGTAAAGGGCAATACCCTGGAATCTCCATAGGCGCGGTTTTTGGTGCAGATGGAGCCGGTGAGGCTGCAAAAGATACGATCTCTTGTAGGAAATTGACACAGATTCCAGGAACTGTGGTTGCTTCTGGGTCTCCAAATGATCCTTTGCTCAATAAACGCGTCTTTTTGATGCCATCCCGAGGTTGGGAGAAAGACCCCCATGCCCCTGAGTCCAGGTAGGTCAGCGTCAGCCTTTTACTTTTGCGTTCCACCACGGTTCTGAACTAAAATATATCACGTTCGTAGATTTGGGATATTTGGAGGCGTTTCTTTCCCGCCACATGGCACATTCACTGAATACATTGTAGTAGAAAGAGACCAAGTATTTTTGACGCCTGAGCATCTTGATGATGTTCACATTGCAGCCTGGCCAGTAGGCGGATTAACCGCTTGGAGGTAATTAAAGCCTTATTCTACTCACAATATCTTACTTGGTACACCCTACAGAGCTGTTGCCGTCAACGCTCAAGTTCAACAAGGACAGAATGTTCTAATAACAGGCATTGGTGGCGGAGTGGCTGTAATCGCCATGCAAATATGTCTTGCCAAAGGTGCAAATATATATGTCACGAGTGGAAGTCTAGAGGAAATCCAGAGAGCCATTTCACTCGGCGCCGAAGGGGGTGCCAACTACAAAGATAGTCGGTTGAAAATTCTCTCAAGTTGCCTTGCTTGACTTAATGTCCCTCTTTGCAAGAGAATTGGCCAGCGCAGATCGCTTCCCTCCTTTCCAAACACAGAAAGGGAACGATGCTTGACGCTATCATTGATTCTGGAGAAGGCGATATCATGAATCAAGCAGGGAAATTCCTCAAACAGGGCGGTCGAGTTGTATGCTACGGAATGTAAGGTCTAAACGCCGCCTTCCTGATACTACTCCACCGACTGACTGACCAACTCATTGATCCTTTTGATCTGATAACAGGACTGCAAATCCTCAAGTAACCATCACAATGAGACAGATTCTTGCAAACCAACAATTTATAGGTACGCGATGTTTTCCTATATGTTTTCCTTACCTCACTTTTTTTTTACCCCTTCCCTCACCGTGCGCGACATTTTTATTTAACAACTTCCACATTTCGACCATCATCAGGTTCTACGATGGGTTCTTATCAAGATATGAAAGATGCCACCGAATTTCTTGCCAAGCATTGCATTGTGCCTGTCGTATCGCATGTGCTGGACGGCTTGGAATCAGCAGAAGAAGGATTTGAATTGTTGAAGAAAGGCGATCAGTTTGGTAAAGTTGTTATTAGTCTACACCGGATAGGTGTCCAACCCAAACTTTGACTAGCTACTTTCATAAATTTCACGACCCAATTGTACTCGCAATGTGATTTATTTTGAAAGGCCACCACACACAGAGGAAGCTTGAAGAACCCGCTATTACTGTGGAGATGGTCAGGACATCCATGAAAGTATTGCCATCACTCACATCATAAGCCAAAAATAAGCAGGGACTTGGCTTACACAGGACTTAGAGCTTGTTCGGATGCACTGTATGGCCCAAATTTTCAGGGTGTGAGACTTTTGCCGAAGTTGCCGGTCATCAACGGAGTTTGAATATTTCCAAAGGAGAAGTGATGACTTGGGCGTCTATTAGAGATATCGGATTGTGCCATGGATCCTCGTTCACGTCAGCAGCATGCAGCTCAGCAGAAATTATTCAATGATATTACTTTGGTTATTACTCAAATCCTCACTACCATCTTACCTTTCTTTTTCCAGGTTTTGCGACGCTATTATGTCAAAGAACCTTATCACACATCCACCCTCACTGGTCGTGGTTGGGTGAATGAACTTCTTGAGGGTCATCCAGACCGTATTCGTACAGAACTTGGTGTCAGCAAGGAAGTTTTCCTCGCTTTGATATCTGAGTTGCATGACTACGGTTACACTGATTCCAAATATGTAACATTGGAGGAGCAGCTCGCAATCTTCCTATATACATCGGTTACTGGTCTCACAGTTTGCCATGTTGGTGAACGATTCCAGAGGTCAAATGAAACAATTTCAAAGTAAGCAAATATTATTTAATTCTTTGTGCTTCTGAGTCTGCTCTTGATAAATAATATATATTATCAGGTATTTCCGGAAAATGACATCAATCTTTGCCTGTGCACCATTCTACATAAAGTATGTCCAACAACTCACACCAGATGATCCCCCTTCGCAATGTATTATTGGAAACCCAAAATTGCATTATTTTTCAAAGGCTCTGGGTGCAATTGATGGTAGTTACATCAGTGTTGCAGCCCCATCTAACATGTGTGAATCCTGTCGCAATCGGAAAGGCTTTGTATCACAGAATTGTCTCTTTTGTTGTTCATTCAATCTTCTTTTCACATATTCCCTTACTGGATGGGAAGGATCAGCCGCAGATGCACGAGTATATGATGATGCCATCCGATCTGATTTGAAAGTACCACATGGATGGTATCTGCTCACGGATGCAGGTTTCCCGCATTGTGATGAACTTTTGGTTCCTTATCGTGGTGTCTGCTACCATCTTCAGGAATGGGGAAGGGCAAATTTACAGTAATGCTTTTACTATTTTTTTCCTTTCTTTTTTAAGCCATAACTCATTTTATTGATAGGCCAAGAAATCTACAGGAGCTATTTAACCTACAACATGCACAAGCAAGAAACATAATTGAATGCATCTTTGGAGTTCTGACACACCATTTTTGGATCCTTCTTATTGGACCAGAATACAGCTATGTTGTCCAAAATCAGATTCCCGCCGCTCTATGTGCAATCCACAACTTCATCCGTATCCATGATCCCACAGAAGAGGTAGATATTGTCACTGAAGATCAAGTTAACCACCAAGCAAACACAGGAGATGCATTTGTACATCAGATTGAGTATAATGAGGCCATGGATGGTGATGTTGCTGCTAGACGTGATGAAATTGCTCAAAGGATGTGGCAGGACTACCAACAGGTGTTAGAGGCTAGGCAAGAAGAGAATGATGAGGACTTAGAAGAGAATCTAGATGATTATACCAACAAAAATAGTGATTAGCAATTCATACTAGTAGTCATAGTCAAACAACTTTTTTTCTATAATAAACTGTACTATGACATGTACATACACCGAGACGATAATGAACATAAAGAAAAGAGGAGGGAGAGGTACTGATGGATGATGGTATTACATAGACATGACATTGCTTCGGATTAACTGGATACAGGATGTGAGTGATATTTTGAGAGTATTGTCGTCAAGCCCAATCAGACCAGCTGCAGCAGTAGGGTTTCTGCTATAATAGTTTACAAGAAGGCTGCGGTCTTCGTCAGACAGCCAGTCCATCTTGGAGACGATTGCTACAGCGCTCTGGACGGTGGGAATATCTCCTTGTGTGATGCTCTGATTGAGAGTGGTGGTGATACCACCAAGGGCACCAGTCATTCCGACAAAAGCAGAGATTGTTGTTGGGTCTTTGGATGTTGTACACTTTGATGAAGTATGACAGCTGGAAGGCTCTGGCTTGATATCATCAATGGTGGCTTGCTTGCACTTGTTTGCAGATAAAATTGAGTTGGAAGGTGAAATTGAGGAGGTACTAGTGGGTGGAGCAGAGATGGGTGGTTGAAGGGAAGTGAGAACAGCAGCCTGAGGACCCAGAGCCTGACTCTGATCATCAACCTCCATCGAATTTAACGCCAACACGGACTGTGAGGAACCGGCTTGTGAGGAGCCGGCTTGTGAGGAACCGGCTTGCGAGGTCACCTGAGACAGGAGTTGCATGATCTCTGGGGGTATGTTGACCAAGTGGTTGAGATTTGAGTCTTGAAAGTAACGAGAGAGAGAGTTCTGTGCATCCGTCACGGACTGGAGAGATAGTTTGGGAGTCTCAGGTTTGTGCTGGGCAGTGGTATGGTTGGATAAAAGATTTGACAATGACTGTGGATCCTCTTCATCATCGTTATCAGGAAGTGTGGGTGGGGAGACGACAGAATGAGTCCCACGATGAACAATATCACCTTTCACACCAGCGTCACCAACGATATCTTTGATCTTGTCATAATGAGCAAAGGTCTTGCCACAGAGGCTTTGAAGTGCCATCTTTTGCTAGATCTGCTATCAGATATAGAGTATTGTAGATATTATACAAATGTACCTGTTTATGACTTATCGAGGCAACATGCTCTTCAAACAACTTCTCCTCTCCCGGTGCAAGAATGATGGAAGATGAAGGGCCAACATTACCTTGGCCTGTTTTCTTGTTCCAAACATCAAGAGCATTGACTACATGCTTCAACTGTAAAAAAACAGTGAGAAATGGTAGAAAAAACAGTGAGAAATGGTGAAAAACGGGAACAATCTTACTATCCAATATTTGCTCTTCACTGCAGGTGTGGTTCGAGAGGTATGGAATGTCTTGTTAAGCTCTACCACGAGAGCATTTCAAATTGAGGGCTTGAAGTTCCCACCACTTGACTGAGAGTGATGTTGGTGTAGAAAGTGAACGAGGGCCTGGATCTCTGCCTCGGACCAGGGTTTTGCTTCCCTTGCCTGATCCTGTATCGGATGTTGGCCCATTGACACCTGCAAGGACCTGCAGATCATCCATGATGAGTTCAATTGATGCTGGGATACAAAATGCAGCGACAATAAGGAGAAATTGGTGGAGAGCTGTTGTTGATAATCAATTGCTGTTGCGTTGTGGCATGAAAAGGTTGGAACTCTGAAATGGAGTCCTCCGCACTCATTTCATGTGTCTCATGCTATATGACCATCATATTCATTCATGTGACATATCTGAACAAGCTCTTAGGGCTGGCTTGGAATTCAAAATCAGGTGATCTAAGTTGAATTAAGTACAAATCAAGTGTGTTAAGTCATAAATTAAGGCATCTAAGCCAAGTTGTTTGCTTATTTTTGGCTTATTTGTGCTTAGCAGGCAATAAGCCAAGAATAAGTTTGTTTAAGTTTTTTCCTGATGCACTGCCAGCCACTGAGCCACACAGCATTTTAGTTACAAACAACTATACTTGTTGACAAATATTTATCTATTTTTTTTGTTTTCTCAAGGTTTTCTCCTTGTGTGTCACTTACAGTAATTTACAGTCCCCCAGGGATTCCGAGGAGTCCGAGCGGATCCGAGCGGAGTCCGAGGAGTCCAAGCAAATTCTGAGTGGAGTCCGAGGAGTCCGAGCATATTCTGAGTGGATCTGAGCAAATAAGACACAAATTGGCTGGGAAAATACTTCTGTTAAGGTTTTGTTAAGGTTTTGTTAAGGTTTTGTTAGGGTTTTGTTAAGGTTTTTTTAAGGTTTTGTTAAGGTTTTTTGTTAAGGTTGTGTTAAGGTTTTTGTTAAGGTCAGGGAGGTATATAGTTTGTTAAGGTTTTGTTAAGGTTTTGTTAAGGTTTTTTTAAGGTTTTTTTTAAGGTTTTGTTAGGGCTTTGATAAGGTTGGGGAGGTATATAGGTTCCAGTCCGAGCGAGTCCGAGTGAGTCCGAGTGAGTCCGAGCGAGTCCGAGCAGTCCGAGCGGATTCTGAGCACATTCTGCTTGGAATACACTCAAATACACTGAAAAAGTGCTCGGACTCGCTCGGACTCCGCTCGGATCCGCTCGGACTCTGTCGGATTCCCTGGGGGAGTGTAAAGACCTCGTCACTTAACTAAAATTATTGGTGTGTTAGTGAGCCTAAGCGAAATACATGCTTAGAATAGAACAATAGCAGACATTATGATGAATCCTGGATATTTAGAGATAAGTGTGTGGGCGAGGAGCTTGTTAAGTTCAAGGACTCTATTCTGGAGTATCGGATGGAGTTTAATCGGAACAGAACCATGGAATGGATAAGGGCTTCAGCCTCAGCATATATGCTGTGCTACCCTAAACCTTTGTGTCCTAATTTTGGAGTAGGAAGGGAATGGAGTGGAACCAGAAGTCGCAGGGACTTAGAGGACAAACAAGAGGAGGAAACTAAGTTGATATTCGAACTGAGGAAAACATAAGAGCTTCGAGTACTTAAATAGTAAAAGGAATTGAAATATAAAAGATAAATATAAAGTGCTGTGTTCTGCTCCCAGAAAGTCCTGCATTCCTGGGCGAATAATCCATAGCAGGTGTGCTGACTGATAGTGGGAAATTGATGACAAAGAAATAGTTGTTATGGCAAAGATGTGGTAATGGGTTTGGAGTAACATTGGAAGAAAGTCTTGGAGTTGGATGAAGGAAGAGTAGATCTGGATACAAAGAAAGTACTGGAACGGAGTACGGACTACTGGAGACAACTCCGACAGAGCTGGACCAGAGTAATGTATAATGGAATGTAACACTGGCCCTGACTCTTTACTCCCAACTTTCATTTGGGCTCAAACCTGAATGGGACTTCGACTTATTGTTTTACTAACTTTGGATCTCCTGCTAGTGTGCTCGGCTTTGACCCAATTCCTGGTTACATTCGGCCCCGACTGAACTACCAAATATTCAGATGAACTCCCGATCCCGATTGGGACTGGCTCACCTCACATGGGCCAGAAATAGATGAGATGTAGTCAAAATATTGATTCTTTGGCCCATATCTCATCTATTTATGAACCTTTTTGGCTGTTCTTGGACTTGTTCTGATGTAGTGAAATGGCTGGACATATTTGGACACACACTTAGCCAAGTGAGCCACACATACTCAAATAGCACATAATTTCTGAAGCAGCTTACTGTGTTTATAATGGTTATTTATATACTTAATAATTACTAGAACCAGAGGTTGGGGATTCCCTCTAAATATTTGGACTATTAACAGAGATAAATCTGGGCTATTTTTACAAAGGGGTATCTGAGACCAGCATATACTTCACTATGCAATATTGGTCAAATATTTTCAATAATGTGTACAACAAAGCTTAGTTACTTTATAAATAAGGGGCAAAAGACTCCATGTGATTCAGTTGATAATTCCTGGTATTATTTAGATATTTAGATATTCTTACATGTTTCATGCATTTGTCTTGATCTTATACCAATACACCTACAGTGTAACAGATCTTTAGTGAAAATTGGTCGACTAATATATACCTTTGTATGGAAAAAAAGATCTCACACATTAGGTACCTGACTGGGAAGTTATTGTATACTAATTGGTGATGTCCATGTTCATGGAATGATTCATGAATTGTATATGTGTACCAGCATTATTTTGTAATATCTCTTGACTCATTTACCGAATGGGTGAGATCTTTTTTCCATACAAAGGTTTATATTAGTAGTCCCAATTTTCACTACAGATCTGTTACACTGTAGGCGTATTGGTATAAGATCAAGACAAATGCATGAAATCTTTTGCCCCTTATTTATAAAGTAAATATGCTTTGTTGTACACATTATTGAGAATATTTGACCAATATTGCATAGTGAAGTATATGCTGGTCTCAGATACCCCTTTGTAAAAATAGCCCAGATTTATCTCTGTTAATAGTCCAAATATTTAGAGGGAATCCCCAACCTCTGGTAATTATTAAGTATATAAATAACCATTATAAACACAGTAAGCTGCTTCAGAAATTATGTGCTATTTAAGTATGTGTGGCTCACTTGGCTAAGTGTGTGTCCGAATATGTCCAGCCATTTCACTACATCAGAACAAGTCCAAGAACAGCCAAAAAGGTTCATAAATAGATGAGATATGGGCCAAAGAATCAATATTTTGACTACATCTCATCTATTTCTGGCCCATGTGAGGTGTTTCTTCTATGAAATAAGGCATAATTTGTGTCCGCACCTGCACCCACAGTCTCATTCAGCACTGGCAGCAGCATTGGCAGCATAAAAAACTACACATTTCTGCTGATCAGCACTTATCTAACTCATTTATCACCTGTATTGGGTGTTTTTGGATTCATTTTGAAGCTGCCACACTGGGCAATTCATGTTCGCACCCGCACCCACAGTCTAATTTGGTGATGGCAGCAAAATCAGCAGTAATCAAAAACTGCACGTTTCTGCTGATTGGCACTTATCTAACTCATTTATCACCTGTATTGGGTGTTTTTGGATGTGTTTTAAAGCTGCCGCTCCAGGAAATTTATGTCCGCACCCGCACCTACAGTCTCATTTGGCAACAGCAGCAGAATTGGCAGTAATCAAAAACTGCACATTTCTGCCGATCGGCACTTATCTAACTCAGTTATCACCTGTATTGGGTGTTTTTGGATTCATTTTAAAGCTGCTGCTCAGGGCAATTCATGTCTGCACCCGCACCCGCTGATGAGCTTGGTTTTGTTCTGTACTCGGAATTGAGTAGATACTAGTTACCATTATAAATTGTTGTTTGTGTTGTTATAAAACACGAGGACTTTACACTCCCCCACATTGTCTGGCCAGAATTCCGCCGGACTGACCAGACTCCACCGGACTCCAGAAAAGTCCGGTCAGAGTCCGGTCAGAGTCCGGTCAGAGTCCGGTGGAAGTCCAGTGGAAGTCTGGTGGAAGTACAAAACATCCCTATATCCCCTCCTAACCTAAGAATGCGCTACCGTGTGGACAGAAAATATCCCCATCCCTAAATATTAATCCTAAGCCCTAAATCTAAATATAACCCTAAGCCTAACCTCTAAATCTAAATATAACCCTAAATTCTATCAAAAGTCCAGCAGATGTCCGGTGGAAGTCTGGCAGACTGTGACCAGACATACAGTCCAGGCATTTTTCTACTTTCACCGGACTCTGACCGGACTCTCACCAGACTTTTACCAGAATTTTAGTGGAGTCTGCTGGACTTCCGCTGGACTTTTGGCAGTCCACTGGACTCCGGCCGGACAACGTGGGGGACTGTAAAGTACACTAAAACACCAACCAGAGAGCAGTGGACTAGTCTTTAAGTCAAAAGCCTCCCTGTTGTTTGTTTAGGGAAGGTGTAACCTTGACTTGTAACACACAGAGGTAGGGGGTGAGAATAGAGATGAAGGAGGATGAGGATGAATGAGAAAGAGTCTTCAGTAAGACTATAGCGGTTGACAGTATGGGACAGTAACAGATAAAAGGCTGAAAAAGCGAACTTGAGGGAGGAATTCACTGGAATTCCACTGAGCAGATGACTGTAGGGGAGTAAGAATGAATTGGGAGAAACTACCTATCCTGGTACAAAGAGCAGTATTTATACCCTAAGGATGAGGCTATGTAAAACAATAAAAAGACAAGAAGTACGCGCTGTCAAAGGAAGAAAGATAAAGAGAGGACAGCTGCGAGAAGAAAAGAACAATGGAAAAGAAAAAGGAACAATAAAAAAATCTGTAAAGTGTCAAAGTGCAAGAGAAAAGAAAAGAAGGCAGTGTACATAGTCCAATAGAAAAAATATATCAACTCCATAGGCGTGTGGTCATGTCAAAAATGTGAAAGGTCCTGAGTCAACACTTGAAAGGCGCAGCCTTGTTCCCAAGAAAACACTACTTGCCCATGGTCCCATGTCGCGCAGCCTTGATAACACTTGACACACTGCAAGAATAATCCTCTACTGCTGATTCATCTGCAATTCCTGCTTAGTTGTGATCCTCCTGGACTTCCTAAGTTGTCATAAAGAGGGTGGGAAGGCTTCATGTACCATGTGAATGATGGTTTTGGCAGTGAATGATAAGATAAGAGGTAGATAATGGAGGATAGGGGACTGAGTGAGATCCAGGAGCGAGGGATGGCAAGATAGATGGCTGAGGGGAAGACTTGTGGGCCCATAGCCACAACAACGATGAAAAAGCCTTGTACATAATGGGAGATGTAGTTGATGCATCCATAAAGGGGCCATTCTTGAAATGATGGACCAAAGATATGATCAAACACGAGCCGACGACCAATGCAAATAGTAGATTGATCGCTTTGCTAGATCACTAACCAAGGAACAAATGGATGGTAGATGCTTAGGAGCATGTTGATAGTGAAAACAATGGAGAGCATAGTGTGAGACATTGAGAGTATGATGAGCGATGAGGGTGATAATGTGAACGAATGATTTGTCGACCAGGAACGCGATTCAGGGCTGCTTCCAAAATAGGTAAGTGAATTCAAAGTCTGCTTATTTTCATGATGGCAACTTTTAAGCTTTCTTCTCATGCTACCAATCAGTATTGGTGCGCGATACCGTGACTGTGACATGTAACATAACAGACCTTTACTCTAGACTGCTTCAACCACACCAGCCCACAACCTCACACTGCACCACTGTGATGTTTAAAAGCATCACAAGTGCATCACCACAGTCTCATTCGGCACTGGCAGCAGCATCAGCAGCAGTAAAAAACTACACATTTCTGCCAATCGGCACTTATCTAACTCAATTATCACCTGTTGATAGGACTGAAAATTGAATACCTGTGGATTATTTATTTTTCATAATATTATTCTTCAATTGAATCAAAAAGATCAATAAACCAACCATGAATTAATCTCCTACAAATTGATAGTGTAAGGGTCAAAAGTGTTGACTACACTTGTTGATTAAACTGGAAATTGCAAAGTCTTGAATGTTAATCAGCAGATAACTATGATCTGAATTGATCTATTTATCATACTGTTAAATAACACTACAAAAAGTTCAGACTATAACCATACAAAAATCCATAATAGTCAAATGAACAACTTGCAATCCAAAGTAACTATCAAGTCTACAACTATGAAGGAATTTGTCATACAAGTCCTAGGAAAATATCAGTAAACATCAATAAAGTTCCTGAAACAGTGAAACATTTGTGACATTTTTGTGACATTTGTAACATTTTGTGACATCTATGACATCATGAAACATATGACATCATAAAACAAGGCATGATATCATAAAACAAGGCATGATATCATAAAACAAGGCATGATATCATAAAACAAGGCATGATATCATAAAACAAGGCATGATATCATAAAACAAGGCATGATATCATAAAACAAGGCATGATATCATAAAACAAGGCATGATATCATAAAACAAGGCATGATATCATAAAACAAGGCATGATATCATAAAACAAGGATTGACATCATAAAATCATCAGTCATCCTTACAGACTCTTACTTAATTTTGTATTTATGTATAAAGGTAGCCAGAAAGTACCAGTAAAATTAGTGAATTTTCACTCTTCCTTTCTTTCCCAAGTTTCACTGCTGTGAATTGGCACAAGTTAGATTGGAATTACAAGTGGACTTGTCCTACTTCCCTTAGTTCAAAGAATATTAAATCCTAAAGGGACTTGTCTTTGTTCTATTAAATCAAAGAATATTAAATCCTTTGTCAGAGTCTGAGGATTTTTAATCCTTGTACTATAAAGCTGTTTCATAGTCTGCCTGTGGGACTTTAAATCATTTGTTGTGGATAGACAAAGAATATTAAATCCTAAAGGGACTTGTCTTTGATCTTCCAAAATTACTTATCATATAGTCAAAGAATATTAAATCCTAAAGGGACTTGTCTTTGTTCTATAAGATTACTATATCTGGTAGTGTAAGAAATTGGACTATAAACCTGTTTTAGAATCATAGTCTATTAGAGTTTAAAAATTGTATTGGAGGTTATTCAAGAGCAATTGGCTATACTTTCAAGGAAGCCCTAACTTGCACAATACAAAAATTTGTTATTGATTGCTGGTTGTTGGATTTGTTGTAAACATTTCCTCCAAAACACTAGTAACCTTAGAATTACAAATTAAATCATATCACTATATTGGCTATTTTTGGACTCATTTTAAAGCTGCCGCTCAGGGCAATTCATGTCCACACCTGCACACACAGTTTCATTCAGCACTGGCAGCAGCATTGGCAGCAGTAAAAAACTACATATTTCTGCCAATTGGCACTTATCTAACTCATTTATCACCCTCATTTGGCACTGGCAGCAGCACCAGCAGCAGTCAAAAACTACACCCTTTCGCATCTCTTTTAAAGCTGTTGTGCATGGCGATTCATGCCTATACCTGCACCTGCACCCCTAACCCAAAGCAGTATTGGCAACTGTCAAAATCCACACCAGTAAATGTACAGCTTAATATTATAGGTGTTGGCTGGCGTTTGGGTGAATGGAGTAACATGACTACACTGTATGTGTTCGCTGGCCATCTTACTCATTACAGTGTAGCTTACCTATGTGGATACCCGAGGGGAAGACTTGTGGGTCCATAGCCACAACAACAATGACAAAGCCTTTTACATAATAAGAGATGTAGCTGATGCATCCATAAATGGGCCGTTCATGAAATGATGTGCCAAAGATACAATCAAATGCAAGCTGATGACCAATGCAAATAGTGGATTGATCACTTTGTTGTATAGCTAGCCAAGGAACAAAAGGATGGTAGATGTTTAGGAGCACATTGATAGTGTAAATGATAGATAGCATAGTGTGAGACATTGAGAATATGATGAGCGATGAGGATGATAATGTTGAATGAATGATTTGTTGACCAGGAACACGATTCAGGTAAGTGAATTCAAAGTCCACTTATTTTCATGATGGCAACTTTTAAGCTTTTTACCCACACTACCAATCAGTATTGGTGCGCAATATCAGACAAGTGCAAATTTGAACAAACCAAGGTGGAATACCTTGGAGTCATAATCTCCCACAACTCCATTGAGATGGACCCTGTAAAAGTTGCTGGAGTTGTGGAATGGCCAACTCCAATGAACAAAAAGGAAGTCCAGTCATTCCTTGGCCTTTACCAACTTCTACCAATGGTTCATCCAAGACTTTTCTCACCATGCCCATCCCTTGTTTGATCTCACCAAAAATGACATTAAATGGAGATGGACTTCAGAGGAGCAATCAGCGTTTGATTCCCCCAAAAGCCTGATCACTTTGGCCCCAATTCTAGCATCTCCAGACAACTCCAGGCCATTCTGAATTGAAGGGGACAGCTCCAAGTTTGCCACTGGAGCTGTACTCTCCCAACAATCCAGTAATTTACAGTCCCCCAGGGATTCCAAGGAGTCCGAGCGGATCCGAGCGGAGTCCGAGGAGTCCAAGCAAATTCTGAGTGGAGTCCGAGGAGTCCGAGCAGATTCCGAGTGGAGTCCAAGGAGTCCGAGCATATTCTGAGTGGATCTGAGCAAATAAGACACAAATTGGCTGGGAAAATACTTCTGTTAAGGTTTTGTTAAGGTTTTGTTAAGGTTTTGTTAGGGTTTTGTTAAGGTTTTTTTAAGGTTTTTTGTTAAGGTTGTGTTAAGGTTTTTGTTAAGGTCAGGGAGGTATATAGTTTGTTAAGGTTTTGTTAAGGTTTTGTTAAGGTTTTTTTAAGGTTTTTTTTTAAGGTTTTGTTAGGGCTTTGATAAGGTTGGGGAGGTAGATAGGTTCCAGTCCGAGCGAGTCCGAGTGAGTCCAAGCAATCTGAGCGGAGTCCGAGCGAGTCCGAGCAGTCCGAGCGGATTCTGAGCACATTCTGCTTGGAATACACTCAAATACACTGAAAAAGTGCTCGGACTCTGTCGGATTCCCTGGGGGAGTGTAAAGACCTCCAACAATCCCTCGATGATGAGAAATGGCACCCGGTTGCATTCCTGTCTAAATCCTTATCTCCAGTTGAACATAACTACAAGATCCACGACAAAGAGATGCTGGCAATTATTTGAGCCCTAGAAGAGTGGAGACACTTCTTTGAAGGAGTGGAACATGAGTGTGAGATTTGGACTGATCACAAGAACTTGGAGTACTTCATGACAGCCAAAAAGCTTAATCAGAGACAAGCCTGTTGGTCATTGTTCCTTGCCCAGTTTGATTTTCTCATGCACCATAGACCAGGCAAAAGCATGGGAAAGCCAGACACCTTATCCAGACAAGTGGACCATGGAACCGGAACTGGTGGCAATGACAACATCATACTTCTAACTCCAGGCTTCTTTGTGATTCAGGCTTTAGAAGGACTGGAAGTCACAGGAGAGGAACAAGATGTCCTGAAAGACATCAGGAAGGGCACCTGCAAAGGTGTAAAAGAAGAGGCCATAGCTAAAGTAGTGAAGGAGTTGAAAACTACTCACACACAATCCATCCAGTCAGCAGAATGGTCTCATAACAATGACATCCTCTCCTTCCAAGGAAAAGTCCATGTTCCAGATTATGTTTGGCCTGCAATGGTGGATTGTATTCCTCTGCCACAACACCCTAATTGCTGGACATCCTGGAAGATGGAAAACCCTTGAACTCATATCCCAAAACTACTGGTGGCCACAGATGTCCTGGTATATCAGAAAATATGTCTCAACTTGTGACCTATGCTTTGGACCAAGGCTCAAAGGCATCAGCCAGTCAGCAAACTTCACCCTCTCCCGATTCCAAATGCTCGGTGGGACACAATTAGTGTGGATTTTGTAGTGGAACTTCTGAAGTCTTTAGGATACGGCTCGGTAATGGTAGTAGTCAATTTGGTCACCAAACAAGCCCATTTTGCACCAACTCTTACTACTACCTCTGCATCCATAACAGCATGCCTGTACATCCAACATGTCTGGAAACATTATGGACTACCCCAGAGAGTGTTGTCAGATAGAGGACCATAGTTCATAGCAGAATTCACTTGTGAGCTCTACTAAATCCTTGGAATCAGATTAGCAGCCACTACTGCCTATCACCCGCAAGGAGACAGCCAGACCAAACAAGTAAGTCAGGAGTTGGAACAGTATTCTCAACTCTTTATAAACCAACAACAAAACAATTGGGCTGAACTCCTCCCCCTTGCAGAATTCCAATACAATAACCACATCCACTCTGCCACCCAACATCCACCCTTCTTTCTGGACTCCAGACAAATCCCTCAAATAGGCTTCAAACCAAACCAACTGGAATCCCAAATGGAGTCCATTAATGAACTCACAGAACAAATGCAGAATGTTATGAATGTCTGGTATGCTCACGGTTCTCCTTATTCTTTTCTCCCTTCTTCCCTTACACCATTGTTCCCCAACCTACCCTTTGTTTTGAACCTTGTACTATATATAGCTACCACTCCCCTTATCTCTGACTTGTATCAACTTGTATCCTTAGCATGGACCATGGGCACTGCCCCTATCTCTGACTTGACCCTCTAGTATATAAGAGCCCTTCCAATAGCTATGATCCTTAGTTTAGACCTTAGTACTCATATGGTCTTAATCTATACTTGCTTGCTCAGAACTTGCTGTCCTCAGTCCTACTTGTGGGAATACAACTGCAACTGTATAACAGTCCCTAGTTATCTGGTCTATCAGGCTCAGCACCAAACACAAGTGCAAGCTTATAGTTGCCATAACACAGAACACCCTAGACAAAGCAAAAGCAGCACTGGTCAAATCTAAGGATGACATGGCAAGGTACTATAATCAGAAAAGGACTCCAGCACCCAAATACAAACCAGGAGACAAGGTATACCTAGATGCCAGCAATATACAAACCACAAGGCCATCCAGGAACTAGGCCCTTTTCCAATTGAAGAATGAGATGGCAACAATGCTTACCAACTCCAACTTCCCTTATACATGAAACAACTACATCCAGTCTTCAATGTAGTCAAACTAACTCCAGCCCCAACAGACCCAATCCCTGGAAGATGCATTCTGGAAATTGTTGATGGAGAAGAGGAATGGGTTGTTGAAGAAATCCTCAACAGCAAGGTTATAAACAGGAAGTTTCAATACCTCATGAAATGGCAAGGTTTCAGAATCAAACATAACACTTGGGAGCCTCAGGAAAATGTACATGCCCCCAAACTAGTTGCAGAATTCCATTGGAAGAACCCCAGAGCCCCTAGGCACATCAGAATGGCCAAATTTGAACAGTTTCCTTTCATGCCAGGACATCACCTATCAGAGAGGGGGATGGACACCTAATTTCAAACCAAAACTCAACCTCAGGACTATACATTCTGCCTTTCCAACAAACTCTATCTTTCCATCCAACTCCAATTCCATCTCTGTTTACCCTGAAATTCTGTAACTCCAAACAACTCCAACCCTTGTTAGGGGATACTCATCATATCCGCCCCTAGGTACACTTAGCCTTGTATTTACTTTTACTTACTCTATGATCATATCACATGCTGCATCCCCCTTCCTACCCCTTGTGGACATCCCCTTATCATTGTTGTAATTGACCCTTCACCAATGACATTGTGAGATGTCAGTTTCTATTCTTGTTTTTATTACACACCCTATCTTCTATTATGTACTGGCTGTATATAGTTGTATTAGCTCCCATGCATTGTAGTATATAGGTGTAAGGTGGTTATCTTTGGATAACCACCTTAGAATTCAACTTGATTCCCAGGTCCTTATCTCCTCTAACAACCCTCCAGTTAGACTCCATCTTTTATTTTTATTTTTCACATCACACCATTTTTTAATTATTTAATTATTTATTATTGTATCATTCCTTTATTTATTTTATATCTCCATTATGTCCATATGAATACTTAAATACCCCTCAGCCTAGCAGGGATCCCCATCCTTTCCTCTTTAGATCCCCTGCTAGGTGAGTCACTTGTAGATATCTCTTCTAAAATATTATTAACTTTGGATCCCCTGCTAGTTTGACTAAGTCAGTACTGCAGTTGCCCTAACAATATAGATTCCATAAAATAGGGGGTGGATTCCATCAAATGAGGAATGAAATCCATGAAATACAGATGGATTCCATACCTATTCCATGGAATATAGAGGGAGTCCATACCCATTTCATACCTGTTCCATGGAATATAGAGATGGAGTCCATACCTATTCCATACCCATTCCATGGAATATACATATGGAGTCCATACTCATTCCATGGAATATACAGATGGAGTCCATACCCATTCCATGGAATATAGAGATGGAGTCCATACCCATTCTATGGAATATTGAGATGGAGTCCATACCCATTCCATGGAATATTGAGATGGAGTCCATACCCATTCCATGGCATATAGAGATGGACTCCATACTCATTCCATACCCATTCCATAGAATATAAGGATGGACTCCATACCTATTCCATGGAATATAGGGATAGACTCCAAACTCATTCCATGGAAATATAGATGGATTCCATACCTATTCCACACTCATCCTGTATATTCCATGGAATGGGTATGGAATAGGTATGAGTACATCTATATGGATTCCACCTGGAATCCATGGTGCCTCTGGAATGAGAAAATGGCTGGGGACTCAGCCAAAAGTCATTCCATATGGAATCCATGGAATGGCTGATGGACTCCATGGATTAACCCGGGAAGTGTAAAGACCTTGATTTATGTATGACCATTTTACCCCTAAATATTGATAATAAATAATATTTAATGGTAGCAGTTCTGAGGAGTTCTGAGTACCAGGAATTCCAAGGATTCTGGGTGGATTCTGTGCTAGGGATTCCTAAGGAATTCCCAAATTCCTGGTATTAATTTCCTTGAGTACCTGGAATCCACCTGGAATCCTCCTGGATTAGGAAGAGCCAGGAATAGAGATTTCAGAGGAAATTGGCTGGTAGGAAATTCCTACTGGAATCCTCCAGGAAGACATGGGGGAGTGTAAAGACCTCCAATATTGGGACAATGTAATCAATGTGAAGAATAGTCTTTGTTTTCATTGAAATTATACCCAAAATTAAATCCAGGTCTCTTAAATGTAATACTATTTGAGTGCTTATAATTTGATCTGAATACCTATTATACTTGTAAAATGATGAATTGCTGTTTGTTGATTTGTGATATGTGCATCACATGTGGTAACATGATCACCTCACAGCCTGAATGAAATACAAATTCACACCCAGTACATTATGACTATTTTACCTGTGAATAACAACAGCTCAGACTGGGATCTAAGCAATTCCAAGCAGATCTGCTTGGACTAGGATCTGAGTGGTTCTGCTTGAAACTGCTCAAAATTTACTTGGAATCACTCAGACTTGAATGGCCATTTCACTGGGTTCTTGTTAGGGCAACTGTGATGCTGACTTAGTCAAGCTAGCAGGGGATCCAAAGAGGAAAGGATGGAGATCCCTGCTAGCTGGGGGTATTTAGGTACTAATATGGACATAATGGAGATATAAAATAAATAAAGGAATGATACAATAATAATTAATTAATTAATTAAGAAGTGGTGTGATGTGAAAAATAAAAATAAAAGACAGAGCAAACTGGAGGATCAGAGCCGGAACAGAGTTCTGGAGTAAACTGGTGATGGAAATGGAGTTGGACGGAAGGTCGGAGGTTGTCAGAAAGGCAGGATGTATGGTTCTGAGGTTGAGGTTAGTGCTTGAAAGTCCTGTTAGGTCCGGTTATTTGGTGCCCAGGGGCTCTAACCAAGACCGAGACCGGTTAGGCTTCATTCCCAAACCCAAAATAACCTAACCGGACCGAAAATAACTGACCAAAACCGGTTAGTTGCAGTTACTAACCAGTTAGGACCAAAAAAATGAAAAACCGGTTATAACCGGGCAAGACCATACATATTTCTCTCAATAAACATTATTTCCACGCATCGTAGCTTTAAAATGAGCCCAAGAACGCTAAATTTGATGAAGAATTGACAAAGCTATGATAATATTCTTGAAAGTCTACTTTTGGCCAATATTTTAAAGATTTGACCATAACTCAGTCAGACTTTTAGCGTTTCTCACGTTTTTGGGTGCATTGTGAAGGGGTATAATAGGGTCGTTTATAACCAGTTATTTTATTTTCAGAATCAACTAACCACTAACTGCGGTCTGGTCTTTTTGCGGTTAGGTCCGGTCCAGTCTTGGTTATTTTCCAGTTAATTAACCGGACTTTCAAGCACTAGTTGAGGTTTGGATTGAAATTGGGTGTCCCCTAACAGTTCTCACCAAAAATCCATTCCAAGTGAATCTGAGCAGAATCTGCTTGGACTCACATGGAGTCACTTGAAACTGCTCTGTGTGTGGGTGAGAGGTAAAGATATCAAAATTCACCTGCATTTTTCTAAATGAAGTGTAATTCTTTATATCAAAACATAATGCAACTGAAAGTAAACAAGGCAGAGTACAAATATTTAAATACTTTGATGATTAGACCACTTCAGTCTCATTCTATTCTCTTTCTTGTAGTTACAACTTCAAGCTCTACATTGTTAGCTTCCTTCTGCTTTCCCTGATCCCTGTATGTTCTTGCTGGATTTTCCATACTGGTGAGTGTGTCTGGATGTTCTGTACCATGCAGCTTCTTTTTCATGTTTATAACTCAAACCTCCAGCTGCTCTGCCCCACTCAACCTTCCCTGATCATAGTATGTACTTCCTATATTTTCCATACTAGTGAGGGTGTCTGGATGTTTATGACCAAGCAGTTTCTTCCTCATGTCCATAATTTGAACTTCTAGTTGCTCTGCATCATTCAACCTTCCCTGATCACTGTAAGTGCTTGCTATATTTTCCATACTACTGAGGGTGTCTGGATGTTCTGCACCAAGCAGTTTCTTCCTTGAACCTCCAGCTGCTCTGCCTCATTCAACCTTCCCTGATCCCCTGTATGTACATGCTATATTTTTCCATACTAGTGAGGGTGTCCAGATGTTCTGCACCAAGCATGTTACAAAAATTTTACCCCCCCCCCCTTCTTTTCTAAATTCCACTGATACACGCTTGTTATGCACTCTTTTCATCTCCATCTACATGCATTTACCTTTCTCTCTTCATTGTTTCACTGACATATGTATGACTCATTGCATGACTCATTTCTATCTTTACCCATGACTCATTGTTTACATGTGACTCACTCTCTTACTATAAATATCATATTTACTCTCTTGTATATTCTTTAGCTAGTTCTTGAGAATCTACCTGCTTCTTATTGAAATGACCTCAAACTCTTAAAGACAATACCAAAGAGATTCTTCAGCAACTCTTAAGAGCTAATCCTAATGTGAAACAAATCTTTGTATGACTGTCTAGAGTCAGAACTATCAAAGCAGCTCCTTCCTCATGTCTGCCTCATTCAACCTTCCTTGATCACTGTATGTGTTTGCTAGATTTTCCATACTAGTGAGGGTATCGGGATATTCTGCACCAAGCAGCCTCTTCCTCATGTCCACAACTTGAACCTCCAGCTGCTCTGCCTCATTCAACCTTCCCTGA
>MU130544.1:63894-112336 GCA_015039465.1 Phlegmacium glaucopus
ATGGGAATCTTGTGCAGCAGGAAGGCTAGATATGCCCTTGAGAGACATTTCAATGCTCTCCTGAGAGGAGGCATCAACCCAGAACACATGTGAAAAACTGACAAGAAATAAATCCAGTGTTGTGAATGGCAAAATGAAGACCTTTACCTATCAGACATTCTTTCTAAGAACTTGAGACAAATCTGAGTCTTTCCAATTCCTCCCAGTCCCCAGAGGAGACAAGAGCGCCTTGACATCAGTCTACTAGTAGCCCGATGAACAAAAATCCCCCCAAGTTTGTCGAGTACATCCTTCCGTCCAGTAAAAATCGGGCTGGAGTTGGGTATTTGAGTTACAGAGATATTTATCTGCCCTTTACCAACATTGGCAGGGAGAAAATGGTAGTTTTCACAGCTAACCTATGAACAGTTATTGCTAAATCATTTACACAACCTACGAGAAAGACTTACAAAAGTGCCACCAGCGATCATGATATTTTGGGCATTCCCAAAGAGACCCATGGCAGATTGTCGACCCTGCTGATCATCAGCGGAAGCCAAGAACACATTGTGTAAGCAATTCACCGAGGGATTTTGTCCCGATTCCCTGGATCCCAAGCTGGCTTGCATTGTGGAATCAGGCGAGGAGGGCAAAGTTCCTTCAGGATGGCCTACCAAAGCGGAAACCGAAGCAGAGACTTGGAATTCATGGGTAGCCTGATCGACGACGATGATTGAGTAATTATGGACGTGGCGGGTTAAGTTGAATACTGACATTAACGCCAGCAGCTGGAACGCTTACAGGAGCAAAATCATTGATCGCCAAAGTGGGAACCGAAGTAGAGACTGGGAGGTCAAGGGTAGTCTGATCGATGATGATGGTTAAAATATTTAACGCGATGTGCGAAGTTGAACGCTCACAGTAACGCCAGCGACTTGAATAACATGTGCGCTCGCAGCCGCAGCACTAGCAGGAACCGATAGCATGGGATCAACGGTGCTTGTTTTGATGGTCGATGTTAATATTGCAGGTTCAGAGCTTGAACCCAAAGCACCGTTGATGGTCAGAGATGAATTTTTTAATTTCTTGGACTTGAAAATTTTCTTAAAAATACGCCTCATACCGTTGAACAGTGAGTTGTGGTGAGCGATGAAGGTGATGGGAGTCAAAAAGAAAGATGCTCCCGATTACATAAACAGCAATCCGAGATCTCATTCCCACTGCACACTTGTGTTCGTCCAATGTTCCGTACTACTCATCACCCCTGAGTTTTCTCCCCCGACAGGCTTCTCCACCTCCGAGTGCGTAACCTCCTCTGGGGCCTCTCCAGTGGTACGTAAATTAATACAATTTTGATGCTTGACTGAGAACGCCTAGTAAATTTGCAGCCTGCACGCGATGATCAAGACCTCCAATAATTATGCTCAAAATTCTGCGTTCTGGACGTCTAAGGAGCAGACTACGCGAAACTCATGCGAGACCTCAAAGAACGTCGCGCTAAATCCTAATCTTTCCTCCCAATCTTCAAGTCAAACTCAGAAAACTCCAGGACGAGCTCGCCGATGCCAATAGCACAGCAACATAATTCCCTGAAAATCACCTTGTTGATGTATAAGGAACAACTAGAAGTGGTTGCGTCAGATAAGGAAGTTTGCGGGAGAGATGGCCTGAGTGGAGTTGAAAGAACTTAGGGAGAAATTGTCTGGTGCAGAAACAAAATGGACGACTCAGGGAGACGGTTTCTTATACCGATTTTTATTCCACCATATAATTTTTTGGATGTCAGGTTGCGAGACAAGACGCAAGAAACGGATCAAACTATATCCAATATGCAATAAAGACTTACCCACTGTTGAGAAAATTGAGGGTCTGTTTGTCTTCTCTCTCCGATTTATTGAAGGTGTAAACTGATGCCTTGCATCATCAATAGCACCTTACGAAGAAACTCTTATTCAACTTGCTAATACTGACTTCGAAAGCGAATGACTGAAAGACTAACTTAGTTCCGAAGACATGGTCATACGATTAATGGAATGCAACTTCATGCCTGGCAAGGTATATCTTCCGTTCCTAGCCCCCCTACTCTTCCTTATAATTCTTGCGTATAGGAAATGAGAATTAACATTGGACATCTTGAAGCCCTCACGGAACTCGCCAATGAGAACTACTCCACGGAGACCTATTCTCCTCAGTATCAATGTTGCTCCCCGTGGTATGGCTTCTTTGTACCACCCACCTCCTGTCTTCAGTTAATCCCATAGAGGACCGTACCTGACATTGAATCCCCGAGCTTTATTGATCCGCTCAGAAACCTTAGGACGCTCCGCGAAACTGGTAGTCAAAGTCAAACTTAGAGGCTTTAAACAAGGACGGTCGCGCAGTAAGATGTTCAGTGCGTCCTGCGTGAGGATACAATGAAACCGCTCTATGCCTATGGTGGACGCTGGGAGTCGGAAGAGCATACATTTTTCCTTTGGGCCGACGGACTTGGCTGACAGTAGTATCCCCGACGCTCTCCCCTTTAGCTTTCCTTTTCCCTCTATCTTTTGGTTCTTGAAGGGGTCGAAGTTGAGGTAGCAGCGCGATGGACCACACTTTCCGGTTTTCCATGGACCTCAAAAGCATCAGCTCCTTCCACGTCATATCGCATATCCTGGACCTCACCCCATCCGCGTGCGTGGCCTCGTTCTCCGGTTCTGATTCTGGACCTGGTGCTTCATCCCCTTCACGAAGATACGATCTTTTGCAGGAAATTGACACAGATTCCAGGAACTATGGTTGCTTCTGGGTCTCCACATAATCCCTTGCTGAATAAATGTATTTTCTTGATGCCATGTTGGGAGAAAGATCCCCATGCCCCCCGAGTCGAGGTAAGTCAGCGTCAGCTTTTAACTATCATCAAGTTCCACGATGGGTTCTCATCAAGATATGAAAGGATGCCACTGAATTTCTTGCCGGGCATCGCATTGTCCCTGTCGTATCGCATGTGCTGGACGGCCTGGAATCAGCAGAAGAAGGATTTGAATTGTTGAAGAGAGGAGATCAGTTTGGTAAAGTCGTCGTTAGTATACACCGGATAGATGTCCAACCCAAACTTTGACCAGCCCACTTTTATAAATTTCATGACTCGATTGTACTCGCAATGTGGTTTATTTTGAAAGGCCATCAGACGGCCTGCTACTGCTGTGGAGAGGATTTTCTCTGATGGTGGGACCCAATTTCCTGCAACGTACAAGTCTAAATTCATACACTACCGTCGACAGCCGGCAATTCAGACATTTGTATTTTTTATTCCAGTCCAGCATACTTAACATCAGCATTGGCATCCAGCCAAGCCAGCCATTTCTTGAGATACCTACTCCCATGGCAGACGGTCGAAGAATCTCCAACAATACACTGGGAATGTTCAGATAAGAAAACACGAAATCAAAACAAAAAAAAACACTCACAAGATGCCGCTTCGCCCTTGTCATAGCCACTGTTAAAAAAAGATGGGAAAAAAATAAGAATGGTGGGCACACAGACATCAACTCCGCACATACCATTCATTCTTCTCTTTTCTCTTAAGAATCCTACATCTCTCTGTACCAAGGTCAACAAATGAAAACGAATGCAAGGTAATGAAAACGGGGGACATACTGTGTTGTTACTACGTACAAGAGAAATAATAACGGCTTCTTTCTCCCGCCCTTGCATACCATCGACTGTTCCGATTTCAAGTGTAACACCATACTTGGGTCGCAAGAGTGATGTCAGGAGTGTAACTTGAGCTTGATACCTGTGTAATCAAATCATGAGGTAACGAGTGAAAAAGGATATTGTAGGGTCTTACGGCGTAATAATAGCAATCTGGCTCGGCACAATGCCAACTTGGACCTGTAGTGACACTCTCAACTTTATAGCTGCTTAAAAGACCTTGGAAAACAAGCATACCAGTTTATCAACCCAATTGCTTACTATGGTGCCTTCATTTTCATTACAACGACTACCTTCATCGCCATCGCCATCGAGTCTCTCGAAATATTCACAACCAGCGGTGTCAAAAAATACAACAGGTGTCTGCAACAGATCTTTCTCGTCCTCCTCAGAGTCGGCCTGAGCATTCGATAGATCATGGAGAAGGTGAGAGGCCACAGATGTGTGTGATTTTAGCTTGGATCCATAAAGAGTTTTTGATGGAAAGGCACAAATTTGATCGTGCATGCTAGATAGATGCGTGCATATATTATATTTAGAAAAATGGCGCGATCTGAAGGTTGTTTGTTTGGGTACATACCGATATTGTATTTCTAACATCCGTTTGATACTAGCGCCATACATCTTCTCCAGACGGTCGAACAGGGTGGTCTCGAGCGTGCGAGGTGGCACCAGTTTCGGTACTAAGGCCCGTGGTGGGATGGAAATTTGAGCCACCCCAGCAGACAAGCCGCCTTCACTTGATGTTGATTCTGGATCCGAGCCCTCATCGGAGCCTACAGCCTGGCTTAACTCAATGTCTTTGGCTTTCTTTGAACCCGAGGCCGTAGGTTTGATTGAACCCTGAGAAAGAGATATTGATTTTCTCTCCTTTTTATCGTCAAGGGAGAGTATCGTAGGAGGAAGTTGCATCGGATCTCCAGCTAGAATCAATTTCTTGGCTTTGAAAATGGGAATCCAGCAGACCTAATAGATATAGGTAAGGATGGGTAAAGCAACGAGACGGTCATGGTAAACCAAGACTTACAGCTTCTAGCGCTTGAGTCGCTTCATCGATAATGACCACATCAAACTCCTCATTGAATAGTTGCCTACTACCAGATGAATGGCATGTCGCCAAAACAACCTTGACACTGGTTTATTACTCGCAGCATTTGTACATAAATATCATAACATACCTGAGATTCTTTGAGAACAGATTTCACAACGCCTCCTTCCCGCCTCCGATATCTTGTTGTTATTGAGTACTAGAAGAAGAGAAAGGCACTCTTCATCACTTACTCTTTACGGAGGGCTTTAACTTCTTCCCACATTTTCTTTCGTTCGGCTCCTCTGGGCCCTTTGCCTTTCACCCCTTTGCCTTTTCCGGAAAGAATACCAAGTGTTGTGTCTAATTCATTCTTCACATCTTTGGCGAGAGCGGCCTATGCCTTCATATTAAAACAGGTTTGCGTTTTCGGTGCTAAATTAACAACTTACCTGATCTGTGCGAGTCGCTTTGACTTCTAAAGTGGAATCAAGAATGCCTTCATGAGCCATAACGCGTGCAGGATGTCCAATTCTCGTCACTTTCAGTTTCGCCGCCTTATCTACGACGGGAAGAGCTAACAGACGTTCCAGGATATTGTCCACAGAGAGGTTGGAGGCACCGCAAACAAGAACACGATTCGCCTTGGGATTTGATGGACTTGCAGTGGTTAATTGACGAATAACTTCGATCAGAGTATGAGTTTTTCCGGTCCCTAAGTTTTATGTCATGCATGCAATACGCGCTGTGGCAATAAAGAACATACCTGGGGGCCCATGTATACACGCTACCTCTGGTGACTCCAAACAAAACCTGACAGCCGCCTTCTGGCTATCATTCAACGTGTCGTCGAAAAAAGTAAGATTGTTGACGGGTTCTCGTGATGCAGGTAGCTTCATAGCGAGTAGAACTTGGATAAGGGCGTTTAGCTCGCCGGAGGACTTGCCACCGCTGTCACCCTACGCATACTGAGTCCGCTGATACGGTTGGTGGATGATAAAGCTAACCGGGATGACAATCTTCTCCAATTGCTCGATCGTTTTATCCATCCTATATATAATATTCAGTCAAGCCCCAGTACCACACCTGAGGATGGATGATCACTAACCTATCGTAAGTCACACTGTTTGCCAATTTGAGGACGCGACAACGTTCAGGTAAGTCGAGATCGTCAGAATTTGAATCCGAAGCATTCACGGCAATAACAATTTTGGAATCGGAGACCTGGGGGAAAAGGTGAATCAAGACGATCCAAGAAACTGTCAGCTAAAAATCACCTTGTAGACGACGCCTTCAACTTGTTGAGCTCCTTTCGTGTCTGTCGGCGATGCCTTGGCTTTCTTCGAAGTAGTGACCGAAGATACATTGGCTTCTATTCTAGTAAGATCGCCTGGTCTAATCATGTTGGGGTGATTTTCATATGACTTATAGACGACGCCATAAAACTACCTGAAAGTATGGGGAGGAAAATTCGGACTTGAATGGTATGCAGATGGACGTTCTAGTTCTACCAAGCTGCCCTTTGAATATCATTAGCACCATTGCATGTGTATTAAATAAATGCGTACGTTTTTCCCCCGAGCCCAACATGCATACCAACAACTCCAAGTCCTCCCAACGAAAGACCATTCTGCTCCAGTATTTTCGGCCCACAATTCGATAGAAGTAATGAACTGCGTTCTATCTCTGCTTGTCTCTCTTTCGCGAGTAGAATGCGTTGTCTGTCGATGAAATCCTGAAGTTCTGCTGTGTTGGCCATGACTGTTACGGCAAGGTTGGGGTCCGGCCGGATACACACCGCTCCCAAAAGGTAGATCTGCTCTTTACACAAGAGATATGTGTAATCACGACAATATTCCTAGTTCCAACTCCAAAGTATGGCGACCAGACGATCCCGCTCAACCTACTCCTTCCCGACCAGGTTCTACTCAATTATATCGACCTGATATCTTGGAAACGATCGAATCAAAGATCAAAGAGATGGATGCAGGGTTGAGGGAGCTGAGCCTTGACATTCACGGTATAATCAATATGATTTGATTGTCTTTCTAACATCAACTGATCTCTCAATCTAGCCCATCCAGAACTTGGTTATGAGGAATAGTACGATTTTTCTGTGGCCTTGAAGGTCTAAAAGCCTTACTGAAAATTTGACTTATTAGTCATGCGCACAATGTTTATACTGCCTTCATGGAAAAACACGGCTTCGAGGTCACGAAACAATTTCACCTCGAAACTGCATGGCGGGCGACGTTCTCTCATGGGACGGGCGGTAGAACTATTGGCATCAATTCAGAGGTTAGGGCGGGACATTGATGAATCACTTGTTAAAAGCTAATTAACAATGGATGTACTTAGATGGATGCTTTGAAGGGTATCGGACACGCATGTGGCCATAATCTCATTGGAATATCAGGTCAGTCTTCCCTTCTTAACAAACGAAACTATGAACCTCAATCGCGACCTAGGCGTCGCCGTCGCATGCGCAATCAAAGCAGCCCTTGAGCATCATAATGTTTCTGGAAAGATCGTGCTACTCGGTACTCCTGGTAACGCATAGTCTTCCAGCCATTTTGTTGAGGCATCCCAAACTCATCGTCTGATAGCGGAGGAAGGTGGCTCTGGTAAAGTGGCCCTTCTTGAAAAGGGTGCTTATGAAGGCATGGATGTTTGCTTGATGTACGTCTGAATATACTTTCTTCCTTGTCGGCCTAGTCACATATCGCATGCAGGTGTCATCCTGCTCCTGGTCCTATCGGATCGGTGAGCTTGAGCAGCTCTCTTGCGTTGCAGAGATTGATAGTCGAGTACAAAGGACATACGTAAGGTCATGATTTCTTTTGATTTACCACAAAACACCACAACACTCTGGACAGTGCTCATGCTGCCCTCTCTCCATGGGAAGGGAAAAACGCCCTTGATGCTGCTGTACTAGGTTACAATAACATTTCGGCTCTTCGTCAGCAGCTGAAACCAACCCATCGAGTCCATGGCATCTTTGAAGGAAAAGACTGGGCTCCAAATAGTATGCTTCATCGACATATGTCTTTTTCAGCTATCTCACTTTGTCTTTGTTAGTCATTCCTGACTATGCCAAGTTCATGTCAGTTGTTTGTATCTGCTGGTACACGATCAACAAAAAAAGGCTAATCAAATGCACAGATGCTATGTACGTGCGCCCACACGTTCGGAAATGCAGGAAACCCTCAAACGAGTTACTCCATGCTTCGAGTAAGCCTCTCTCAGTATTCTCTCAGTATGTCTCCGGAGCAAACCTCCCCTTGCACTTGTCTTGTGCACAGGGCTGCTGGGCTTGCTACTGGATGTCAAGTATCCATTGAATATTCATGGGGATCCACTTCTGATATCCGTCAAAATAAAGCATTGGGTACGCCGCATAAATATTCTAGAAGGAATTGAAAAAGATTGGAATTTTCATTTTTATTTCAAGGTGGTGAAGTTGCAAACATTGTTCTAAACAAGTATGGTGCAATCGATTATGAATGGGGTATCAAAAGTGCATCTACTGATTTCGTTCGTTTATTTTCTATATCCCATCATATCAACCGTTTGTGCTAATTCTTAAAACTCGTAGGGAAACGTTACTTATGGTTTGTGATTCTCATTTTTTTCGCATATGAATCATTTGACACTTGACATCATCAGCTCTCCCTTCTCTTCATCCTGGATTTGGTGCGCTATCCATTTTTTAAATTTTATTTAAAGTTTCGACTCATTCCAATAATCGGAACCGTGCACAGCTATCCCTACGGTCCTTGATGGAGGAAATCATACCAGAAGGTTCGCTGCAGCAGCAGCAACAATCGAAGCTCATTACGCCTGCCTCGACGTCTCTAAAGCATTGGCTGCTACGGGCGTTCGAGTTCTTACGGACGATAAATTCTTTGCCGAGGTACGATTTCCCATCTGGAATGAAAAAAATAATCTATTATGACCTAATCTAACTATAATGGCTCAAGGTCGTAAGGACGTTCAAAGAAGATGAGAAGGAACGTGGATTGCCTTGAGAGAATTTTCCTTTTGGACTCTTTAAATTTTGGATCAAATTTTTGTATACTACTTAGTCGATGTTTTGCTTCATGATAAGCGTTCAGTGAAGTTGCCTGGTGGACCACTGTTGTTTGTTTTTATTGCTGCTGTTGTCGATTCCTTGATAGCTTTTTGCGCATTGAAAACCGCCGATGAAAGGCCCAACTAATCTTATCGTAAGCAACACCATTCGTCCATTTGAAGACTCATTGATGTGATGACGACTAAAATTTATGGCAACGGCATAATTTGATGTTGAAAGATTGTAAAGCTCGTGATAAAATAGTATATATTACAAGCCAATGGAGAAGATCATAAGAGGTATCATATAGAAGGGAAGCTCATGGAGAACTCTGATGAACTGCCATGTTCAAACTTGGGAAGAAAAAAACACCTTTCTTCAACTTGCACCTTTCGGATATTGCCGCCGTACAAGCCAATCATGTACGGTGGTGCACTGGTGGTGTTTCCAAATCCCAGATTCTTTGATAATAATATGAGTTTGATGGCAAACGGACATTTACGGCGCTCCAAATGAAATTTCGTCACACCTGATTAGAGTATACACCCTGATATGCATCTGCCTTTGAGGTGTGGTAGTCTTCTTTCCAGTAGAGCAGGGATGCGTAGAGCGTAGTACAAATTCCAATTACATTTTTTAAATATGCAGCGGTTAGTAATAACTGCCGCTGTCGAGTTTCTCGAGGAGGAGGGTATAACGAGAGCTGGACGCACCGATGGGATCCTCAGAGATTTGCTGATAAGGTGTGTACGTATTCATTATTCAAATATTCAAACCGAATAATGGACCGAACAGACTCTATAAGTCCGACTTTACCCAAAAAGGCTAAGCGTGAAATTTGATCTGGATCGAGTTCTACCATTGCCCCCTTGCTTTTCTCTTTCCGCAGCAAATTAGCTTCGGTAATCGACTCAACACCACAGAAACTCGTCAAGCTGGGAATATTTGAATGGCTCAGCGCTCAGGCTGTGCAATGCTTCTTTTTGTAGCTGGGATGCTCGATAAAATACAAAAGGCATCAGGAACTCACCCGGAACGACTGTACATCGTGGAAGAGCAAACCATTTCATTTTCTCCTCTTACCGAAGTTCCTGATTATGACCTTTCTGCTTATATTCTACAGTCTTTTCTTGCATGGCAACGTCCTTGCAGGACCTCTACAGTGTCTACACGCAACATGTGAAAGTTCATTCTATCCACGCGAAATCGACTGCAACAAGTTCACACAGCGAACAGAATGGAACATCGTTTGGAGCTGCTTCGCCACCATTTTCGCGTGTTCATGGATTTCAGTACATCCCGATATTCCAGCTCCATCAGACAGCTCCACCCGAATATTTATCAGGCGCTTGATGATAATGGCATGCACGCTCATTGCACCTGAGATGTTGATTGTATGGGCAGCAAGACAGTGGTATGCAGCTCATGATATCGTGAAGAGAAATAAAGGTGTGATATTTCTCCTCTGGATCTCTCGAATGACTATGTCACAGGCTAATTTCGACTAATTTCGATATATCAGATCGAGGATGGACTACAACGCATGGCTTTTTCGCTTCAATGGGGGGATTCATGCTTTACAAAGATGGCGTTATGACTGAAAATCTGACGATCGAAAAGCTTGAATCGCTTGTGGCAGAGGGGAGGATTGATTGGCCAACTATCTCGGAAAAGGACATTCAGGACAGGAGCAAAGGAGACTCATTCTCCAAAGGCTTTGCCGTTCTCCAGACTACTTGGTTCATTAGTCAATGCATTTCGCGGGGTATTACTGGACTAATCCTTACCGAGTTGGAACTGGTAACCCTTGCCTTTTCCGTTCTAAACGCCATCCTGTACTTCCTTTGGTGGAATAAACCTCTTGGTGTTTCCCGTCCTGTCCCCATCCATCTTTGTCGTCCGACATCCTCAAATATTGCAGTACCGTCCTCCAATCCAGAAACTGGAATGCCGGCCACGGATTTGGAGTATGGAGAAACTGATCAAGATATATCCTCATTGACTCCCAACTATTCTCCTAAACTTGAACCTCTGGTCTTTGCCTATCCTGTCTCCACTGACAGCTCCCTTCTTCACCATCCTACAACTTCAGATACTACACAGCTATCTCCAAATCAAGTAGCTGGAATGCCGACCACGGGTCTAGAATACGGAGGAACTCCTGACCAAGATAAGCATGGCCAAAATAATGGTTTTGCTATCTCCATTCCATTCCAGTGTAATCCCTCTGCTTTTGCGCGTTTTCGTGCCTATATCTGCGAAGAGCTCGAGGACAAGGGGTTGTTCGCCCTAATAGTCATTTTTATCAAGAAGCCGTTCCAAATCGTGTGGTTTCCTGTGGTATGCCTGTTCTTTGACAATAGACATTACAGTCACCCAGGCTCTCTGTCCATTCCAACATTCTATGCGCCACCCTCATCAAGAGAAGGTCGTGCAAGATCGATTGGAACAGGCTTCGGCATATTATTTAGTGGGATTCACGGTATCGCATGGTCCTTTAGGTTTCAGTCAGCTGCAGAACAATATATTTGGAGGATTAGTGCTGTCAACATCACCGTCCTCCCTATTATCCAAGGGGGGCCCAGGATTGCTAAAATTGCCCAGGGTAGGTAAATTTTTTAAGGGCTGGAGGGCTGACCCCCCCCCCAAATAAGGTATGTTTCTGCCCAAAATGGTAATTCTCTGTGATGGGAAATCTCCGAGAACATATCTCTAATGTTTTTGGAGATTTCTTATGTTAAATTTATGTCAAAAAATGGCTAAATATTTTTATTATCATCAAAAGCTGGTCAGGATGGCCTCAGAAGCCCTTTAAATACCTTACAAGGCCGGGGAATAGCCCAGATGGCCCTAAATATATGGTTTTAGTAAAAAATTTAAGCCCTTTGGGCTGGACCCCCCCCCCCCCTACCTCGGGTCACGGAACAACGGCCCGGGTCCCCCTTGCTATTATCATGAGTATTATCTTTGCTGTCAGTTATTATTGTCACACCTGTCACACACTGATCCCCTACATTGTATACTATTTAGCGGTGTATTGGCTTTCACGTGTTGCGCTCCTCATTCTTCCGCTTCTAGCCTTACGGTCGCTTCCGCCTGAAGCACTTTTAGAGCTGAAATGGACGGCTTTTATACCCCACATATAGTTACATTTATTTTGTTTTCGTGCTCTGGACTTTGACATTTGTACTCATACTTCTCATTACTATCAGTTGGATTGGACACTCCTAGCCTAACCTTACTTAGCAAACATGTACCCTTGCACTTGGACCAAGCCTGGTAGTACTTGATTACCACCTTTCCGACACGACTTTCAGAACCGCGACGAAACCCATGATGTGAATATTTTCATCAAACACCGAAATCAAATTTTGACGCTACTTCAAAGCCAAGAAAAATATGAGCCAAGAAAAATGTCAAAGCCAAGAAAAATTGAACAAAGAGTTAGCTGCCTTTGGGTAAGTTGGCTGTTACTAGTAGTACCTTGGACGAGTAGATCAGTTACACTTACAACCAGCAAAATATTAGGTTCACCTTGTGTACAAAACAAGCTTCATTGTTCAATTTTTGTTTCGACTACGCCACCATTTCTGTTTATCATATTTGGCTCGTGAACCCAACCGGTGTAACAGGGAATGACACTTACGCTGATGTGGCCCCCCTAAGCAACGCGGCCAAATCTTTAATTCAGTATCCGAGTGTTTGGCAAAGATCAGGGTCTGATCCTTTTGATCTTCTGCCTTCTTCAAATTATCGACGGTAATAGAGGCAAGGCGCTTCTGAATGTTCCCAGTTGGCTGTATATTAATCATTTTGTCTATGGGCATCCCCCCAACCCAAACTGACAGCGCAGAGCATGGTAAGGATTCACTAGCTGAAACGGTGAGACATATAAGTAAATAAGTCCTTGTATGTTACACTTGTAGAGACCCTAGTGATACATAATTGAGGGAAGGCCTTGACAAATATAACCCAAATCAGGACTAACCCATTGGCATCAATCTGGCAAAACTTGGGAGATGTAATTTTCGCCGTCAAGCCTGTATTTATTTGCAGTCAGTCATAAAGTCAATAAAGAAATTGATCATCTTAGAGTGGGAACACCACCTTTACTGTTAGGGGACACCCGACTTTAACCCAAACCTCAACTCTAGAATCATACACCCCACCTTTCCGACGACCTCCAAACCTTCCGTCCAACTCCGCTTCCGTCACCGGTTGACTCCGGAATCCCGTAGTTCCGCTCCGACTCCGGTCCTCCGATTCACTCCGTCTTTTATTTCTATTTTTCATATCGCACCACTTCTTATTTAATTAATTAATTATTATCGTATCATTCCTTTATTTATTTTATATCTCCGTTATGTCCATATTAGTACTTAAACACCCCCAGCCTAGCAGGGATCCCCATCCTTTCCTCTTTGGATCCCCTGCTAGGTAAGTCACTTGTAGATATCTTTTCTGAAATATTATTAACTTTGGATCCCCTGCTAGCTTGACTAAGTCAGCGTCGCAGTTGCCCTAACATTAGGAAAGGATCTCCCTTTAACGGACCGAGTCCGGTCCGCACAGTGGAACGATAGTCCGATTTACAGCCCCCGATTCGGGCCAATCAGACTCCGTACACTCCCAGACCGTGGCTCCCTCCTTGTCTTCACAGCACGCATCTCCGAGCGGCTCCTTCCTATCAGCCATGGACGATGAACGCACCGCCCAGCTGGAAAGAGAAGTCGTCCTATTGCGAGCTCGGGACATCGAATACCAAAACAGATTCGACCAAATCATGGAGACAATCCATCGACTCGTTCCGAATGTACAATCACCTGTACCACAACAAAAGGTTCCCCCTCAAACCGAAAACATACCCCGGACGCGCTCTGCAAGGCCGGCATTCCCAACGGAGTTTGACGGAGAACGATCCAAAGGAACAGCATTCCTTCACTCCTGCCAAACGTACATCCGGCTCTGTTCTGACGAATTCTCGGACGAGCAAACAAAAATTATCTGGGCCATGTCCTACATGAAATCCGGAAGAGCATCAAAGTGGGCAGCCAGGGTTTTCCGATGGGAAACGGAAAACCCTGAGTCAACCCGGTTCCTGGATTGGTCTGATTTCCGAGACGACTTCAAAAAAGAGTTCTGTCCCGCAAATGCGGACTCGGTTGCCATCAACCGACTAGAGTCAACTGGATATTTCCAGAAAACACGGTCTTTGGAAGAGTATGTGGATGAATTCCAAGACCTAATCACGGATTCTGGATACACTGATCCAAAAACTATCGTAGTAAAATTCCGAAGAGGCCTGAATGCCCAGATTCAGAACTCCATTGCTACAATGGCTTCCGGAAGACCATCCGATACAGATCCGACGGGATGGTACAGAATGGCACAGACAATAGACGAAAACCGAGCTACTAACGAGGCCTTCCAGTCAGCTTACAAAAGTCCGGCAGCAACCACTTCTCGACCAACCGGTACCACCACACTCCGATTCAATCCATCAAATCCACCACAAAGGAACGCACACCTCGTACCAACTCCAGGAAACCCTGTACCCATGGACATCGACGCGGCCCGAAAAGCAGGCTCTGTACCGCTGTCATGCTTCCGGAGCGGAGTAACGTCGGACGAAATGTAACAGGGAGACATTGTGAAAAACGTTTTGACGTCCGAACAATGTCCAATGACGAACTCCATACCCTCTTGGAGTTCCGGCTAGCCGAATATGACAAAGTGCCTGATCCGGAACCGACGGAACCTTCGGAGAACACTGAACACGAAAGTCCGACCGAGGATTTAAAGGATTTTTGCCAAAACAGCGAGTGAACTGCACGCCCTCGCTGTCAACAACCAACCGGTTCTCTGTTTTACATGTAGATAGCATTGATGAAATAGACGAGACGGTTGAAAACATTCAAGTCATACAAACATCAGAAATTCCAAAAAAAATCCGAGTGTTCCAACCCCGATGGGAAAGAACCCTCCCAAAAAAGTTCACTATTGGCTCCCTCGATGCTGACTCAAAATCACTGGAACTCAAAGTCAGCATTGAAACGACCGACACCGGAGAAGTAAACTCCTTTCTGTCCTTAATAGACTCCGGAGCCGATGGAAGGTTTATTGACAGAGACTATGTCAAAACTAACAGGCTCACAACAAAATCCCTGTCAAACCCGATTCCGGTATTTAACGTTGACGGTACCCCAAATGAAGCCGGATCGATCACAGAAGTGGTTGATCTGATACTCAGGTATAAAGGACACTCCGAGAGATCCTTGTTCGCGGTTACTGGACTAGGAAAACAAACCTTGATTCTCGGACACTCCTGGCTTAAGATGCACAACCCGGAGATTGATTGGACAACCGGAGAAGTAAAAATGTCCTGCTGTCCACCCCGTTGTTGTTCGGAATGCAGGAATGAAATCTGAGAAGAACAAAGGATTCAAAAGGTGGAAATACGCCAAATTGGAAAATGTTTGACCAGCCCACCTCCGGCTCATGTAGAAGATTGTGATGAGGATGATGAGGAGGAAAGTAGCCCAAACCCTGAGTTTGAGGATGGCGACAGAATATTTGCCACCAGCCTACTACCACCGCAGGCAGATATCTGAGCCACCTCCACCATCTCCCAACGTCTTGCAGAAGCTTTCCAGCGCAACACACAATTGGAAACGAAAGAAGGAGTTCCGGATTATCTCCGAGAGTTCGATAGTGTTTTCGCCAAAGAATCTTTTGATATCCTACCTGATCCGAAACCTTGGGACCACGCAGTAGAACTTATTCCGGGAGAAAAACCATCAGGTTGCAAGGACTATCCCCCAACTCCAGGGCGCTAAATACACTCAACGCGTTCCTCCAGGAGAATTTAAACTCCGGACGCATCCGACCTTCCAAATCTCCGATGGCATCTCCGGTTTTCTTTATCAAAAAGAAAGACAGAAGTCTTCGGCTTGTTCAGGACTATTGGGCTCTCAACGCGATCACCATCAAAAACAAGTACCCACTTCCCCTCATTTTGGAACTGATTACCCAACTCCGGGGCACTAAATACTTCACTAAGTTGGATGTCCAATGGGGTTTTAACAATGTCCGAATGAAGGAAGGGGACGAGTGGAAAGCGGCTTTCCGAACCAACCGGGGATTATTCGAGCCCCTGGTTATGTTTTTTGGCCTCACCAACAGTCCAGCTACTTTCCAAACAATGATGAATGACATCTTCCGCGAACTCATAATGGAAGGGGTTGTAGTGGTCTACCTTGATGATATCCTGATATTCACGGAGACACTAGAGGAACACCGGTCTGTAACTCGGAGAGTACTGGAACTTTTACGAAAGCATAAACTCTTCCTAAAACCGGACAAGTGCGAATTCGAACAAACCAAGGTGGAATACCTCGGAGTCATAATATCTCATAACTCCGTCGAGATGGACCCTGTAAAAGTTGCTGGAGTAGCGGAATGGCCAATTCCAACGAACAAAAAGGAAGTCCAGTCATTTCTAGGCTTCACCAACTTTTACCGAAGGTTCATCCAAGACTTTTCTCATCATGCCCGTCCCTTGTTTGATCTCACTAAAAGTGACATTAAATGGAAATGGAATACGGAAGAGCAGTTGGCGTTCGATTCTCTCAAAAACCTGATCACTTCAACCCCGATTCTAGCCTCTCCGGACAACTCCAGACCGTTCCGCATCGAAGCAGACAGTTCCGACTTTGCAACTGGAGCTGTACTCTCCCAACAATCCCTCGATGATGAGAAATGGCACCCAGTCACGTTCCTGTCTAAATCCTTGTCTCCAGTCGAATGGAACTACGAGATCCACGACAAAGAGATGCTAGTGATCATCTGAGCCCTAGAAGAGTGGAGACACTTCTTTGAAGGAGCAGAACATAAGTGTGAGATCTGGACTGATCACAAGAATTTGGAATACTTCATGACAGCCAAAAAGCTCAATTGGAGACAAGCCTGTTGGAAAAAAAAAAAAAAAAAATTCAGCCCACAGGGGATTGTAGGTAGGGGGGGAAGCCATCCACTGCAGGGCCGTGCTTTCCTTTGACAAGCTTAAACCGGTAGGACTACACGAATCCTCGAGGCCCCATGAAGAACACCTTAAGGCGTTGATTAAGCCCCCGTACATACAAAAGGGCTCCGAGGGTCCACAATACAAGCTAAGGCTTCAGAACGGTGAAGTGCTCCATAGCCTTAGAGGACAAATATTGAGACGACAGCTCCTAAAGGAGCTGCTGGGTGAGGAGAAGAGGTAGTTACTAAAGGCCTTCACCCCCTCAGCCTTACGCAGAAGGTCCCTAGCCCAGATAGCCCCGACCTCAATCAAACTGATGCAACTTCTGGCCTACCTCAGCAAAGTACCTGTTCCCTTCAACCTCAGCCATTCGCAACAACGGCTGAGCAAGAAGCTAGCCTTTCCCCGGATCCACGGCTACCCTGTTAAAGGACCTACCAGAGCAACAAACATACAGCGACCGTAGGTCCATATGAAACAGAGGGCCAAACATAAGGCCACGGTTTCAGGAAAAGACTAATATTATAGAACGGTACAGCAGAAATCTGAACTGGTCACGACGAAAGCGAAGTAGATCCCACAAGGCGTAAGCAAGGCACTTAAGTAATTGCCTGAGGTAAGCCCTAAGGCCAACCAAACCAAGTTTTGGGTAAGCCCCCTAAGCAGGCCTCAGATCCTCCTTTCCACCCACGACACACCGCCTCACCTGTACTAATAACATGACCTTAAGGCGTTCCCCTTCCTCAAGCCGGGTTAACCAAACAGCGACCAAACATTTCTCAGCCTCTATGACAAGGTTAAGGACTAAATGAGCAAGGCAGACCGGCAGAGGAACGCCTACTATCCGCCATCACCGACGATTGAATTAAGGCTCCTAGGCCATCTCGAGTGCACACTTAAGGCGATGCTTGACACCAGGAGACAGACTTTGGTGAGAGGCCCCATCAGGTACTACAAAGGTCTGTACAACTTATATTTCCGCTCACCAAGGCCTACGCCTCCAACATCATTCCCAACCACGTTTTACTCGAGCAAACCACTGGTTTAGTTGATGATGGTAATGGCTCAGCATAGGACTTCTGAGACCTTCAAGGTGATACTTCAGGTGTGACTAACACAGGGTACCTCGAAAGCCTTAACCCTCCCCTACCTCAAGTGGCTGACCCACCGCAGAAACTCGGAATCAGACTTCTGTGTCCAGTGTCCAACTCCGTATAAAAGGCTATATAGACCTGTAGACACCGGTGGTTATCAAAGCCCTATGCTCAAACTCCCAGAAGGTAGAAGGCCCTACGGGTCGTTAATCCCACAGTACCGTCTCCCTATGTTAGGCAGAAGCGTTCAGTTTGTACAGGCCTTGCATCTAAAAAGGAGCCTTCCTCTCCTACAGCAACAGTACTCTGGTAAGGCGACTAGCCTGCCTAGCACACACTCACCAAAAGTTGAGGAAATGGGGAAATCGATACCGGAGAAGAAAATGTGGAAGAGCCCACGGGAAGGCCTACAGAAAGTTCTGCAGAGCAAGAAGAGGATACTGAAGGTCAGGAAGATTCCGGGCTTAGCGCTTTTTCGGACCCCAATCCTCACACTACAACAGTAACAGTGGTCAAGGCCAAGGTACTAGGCGGGCAGACCTGTTCCGTAACCCAAACCTCAACTCTAGAATCATACACCCCACCTTTCCGACGACCTCCGACCTTCCGTCCAACTCCGCTTCCGTCACCGGTTGACTCCGGAATCCCGTAGTTCCGCTCCGACTCCGGTCCTCCGATTCACTCCGTCTTTTATTTCTATTTTTCATATCGCACCACTTCTTATTTAATTAATTAATTATTATCGTATCATTCCTTTATTTATTTTATATCTCCGTTATGTCCATATTAGTACTTAAACACCCCCAGCCTAGCAGGGATCCCCATCCTTTCCTCTTTGGATCCCCTGCTAGGTAAGTCACTTGTAGATATCTTTTCTGAAATATTATTAACTTTGGATCCCCTGCTAGCTTGACTAAGTCAGCGTTGCAGTTGCCCTAACATTTACACACTGTCAACTCAATATAATAGATATTTCTCTTGAGAATGGTAGGAGCAGCGTGATTCAAGTTGATGGAAGCTATAGTAAGGATAAGCTCCTAGTCAAGTATGGTTGACGCCCCTGTGAAACCATTTTTATTCTTGAAAAGAGCCTTGATTGGCAATTGGTAGATGCCTTCTCTTAATTATGTATCACTTAGGGTCTCTACAAGCATAGCATCTGGCCAATTCCACATCACTCACACCAACACACGAGGACTTCAAGTTATGTCTCACCGTTGCACTTAGTGAATCATTATCATGCTCTGTGCTGTCAGTTTGGGTTGAGGGGATGCCCATAGACAAAACAGTTGATATACAGCTGACCAGGAACATTCAGAAGCACCTTGCCTCTATTACTGTCAATGATTTGATTTGAAGAATGCTGCGGAAGATCAAAAGGATCAGACCCTCATCTTTGGCAAACTCTCAGATACTGAATTAAAGAATTTGGCGGTGTTGCTTAAGCCTTAGAGGGGCTGCATTAGCCTTTGTGGACTCTTCAGTGACCTCTTTACGCTCATCATCAAGTTCAAATACTACCACCCAAGCCTATCTTCATCCCAAAGTCTCTCAAGAGATAGCATTCACTCGTAATGTCTTACACCCCCATCTGGGATCAATCACACTGCATGCCACTCAAGGAAAATCCTTTCAGATTTGTTTGAAGCTAAATTTGAGGATGTATATTTGTTTTCATATATTGTAAGAGTGTTCAGGTCCATTTTAGAAGAATTTGAGTACTATCTGAATGAATAATAACCTGAATCTTTTGCCACATCAGTGAAACATCAGTGCTGCTATGTCCTTGACTTATTTACCCATTGTAGCACAGTAAGATACATATTTTGAAGGGAAATTCAATTCTTTTGTTTTTATTGAAACAGAGGAGAATTGGTGAAGATACAGTTTAAGTATTATTCCACATCAAATCCCACCTCAAGCAGATTTTATTTCACAACTCCCAGTCCCTTCTGCGACAAATATTTAGTACTGTCCAATAGATATTCTCAATTAAAATTTGGTGAGTATTAAATATTGCACTTGGAGTAAGAACTGAATATGTAACTTTCAGAATACACTTGGGCAACAGAGAAATCAATGTTCCTGAGAATATCACATAAATTCTTGCTTATTTGAAAATATTAGTATATCTATCAATGCAGATTTTCAATGCCAATCTAACAGTCATATTTTCACTGGAAACAGGTATAAACTGACGAAGTTATTCTACAAATATTCAAGATGGTTCAAAATCCATCTAAATTTACTGCATTTGGAAAAAAATTGATTCCCACCCTAAGTTCCACAAGTTGCTGTAACAAATTTTCTGTAGGAAATCTTCATGGCAAGCGGTCTAGGGACTAGCATGGTAAACTACAGTTTAGACAGATTCACAAAATAAAATCCATTTTCTCCCTTGTTTGGAATCTTGATAGTACAAAATTTGGCATACAAGTAGACACCAATATTAACTACAATGCCTGTAATTTTCAGAAGATAAAATAGAGAGATGATTATGTAAACTCAAATGGTACAGTTCAGAACAATTTTTCCATACTGAACTGTTCTATTTCAATGTGACAACTCTCCTGCATTCACTTTCCAACACTTTTAGACAAAATCTACATCATTGTAAACTAGAACATCTTGGCTATCATACAGAGAAAGAATTTTAAGAATAGCAGCAGAATTGCACTTGCAAGTTGCTTTTTTTCCCAGGAACCAGAGTTTACCAAACTTTACCATGCTAGTCCCTAAAGTGATCCATTCAATGGTGATAGTGACACTCTGGTTCCAAGCCAGGTTCTTCAGAACTGGCGTCCAAGGATGTTGGTGGTGTTCTCTGGTCATTGTGGAGTGAAGGATGGAATCAGGATGCTGCAAAACACCCAGATATGGAAAGCTATGTGAATTGCTTGGTTCAGTTGATGTGAATGGGGTTTATTCTGTTCCCTCTCTTGTGAAATTGGCATGTTCCAAAGTGTGTCATTCGTTTCATCAGAATTGACTACTTACAGAGGTGGTTTAGTTGCCATCGTGCTTTGGTATTATTGTCATCTACAGTGTTGTATTGCACATTAAAGGAATGTAACAAATGTAAGATTTATGCTTCTTGGAACAATGATTATTTTTTCTTTTCTCTGTTTTCTTACTTGTAGTGCCTTAGTTTCAAGTGATATTTTGAATAAAACATGTTACTAACGACTATTCATGAGAGCGCCTTTGATAGAATATGACATTTGCAGATGGCCTTAGCTGTCAACTTCCAATTGCCAGTCAAGTCTCTTTTGAAGCATGTCCCCCATATGTGGAGCTGTGGATATGGATGGATATTGAGTGAGAGGACAGCAGAGCCACTTGGGAGTATGGCATTGTCATTTTACTTTGTGAATGGATGAAAAAAAGGATCTGAGTACGTGTCGTTTCCTGTAAAGTCATTGCTTCATGAGCTAAATATGATAGATAATCAGGAATGGTGGCATCATCAAAATAAAATTGAAGAATGGGGACTTAGGGAGGTGGCAATTGGTGCACAGAGAAGGGTTGAAACTTGGATAGATGCATATCATAGCCACTCAGACTATGATATTGTTCCAAGATCAAAGGTCCCTTTGGACTTTGAACCAAGGGTCTCTGCACCGCCATCCTTGGGCACTCTTTCAAAGTTGAGACCATTGAGATGAAACTAATGGAAGAGTAAAAAACATGGTAATATTTGGATGGTAATGATGTTTCACAGCCACGATACGCACATTGCAGTGCCATGTTAGATCCATTGCATTTAGCCTCTGGAGGTGCATGTGCTCTACAGATACAAGCACTGACTTCAATCATGTCATGTGTTCAGCGAGGTTGTTCACATTGGCTGGGCCCTGCATGTTAGGGGACGTCTTCTGTATCGACAAGCAATACTAAAGACTTAGGAGAAGGGAGTCGCCAGTAACCAAGTTTATAACAAGGTGCCATTGTAAGATGGCACCTGCTACCTATATATACAGAAGGACCAAGGTAACTACCCTTGGCCCTGATAGCAATTGTATGAGTAAAATAGAAAATAGAACACATGTTTGTAAGAACATGTGGTAGCAATCTACCTGGGGGATGCACATGTGTACAGTACTTACTAATAGTCAGCAGGTGGTAATCCTGTTAGTCCGAGCATATCAATGTTCGTGTACAATACTAGGGGAGGGTCGAGATGGAGTGTGTAAGCATATGTAGGTACCTACATAGTGTCCTCTGACACTGCATTGATGGGAAATTCAGATTGGTTTGTGGTGATCAAATACTGGAGTTGTTCCTCAACCTGAATTCTGATGTGCAACCATAACTAATTATCAACATTTCATAAATGAAGAACTCAAATTTTGTACAGGGAAGATACTTACCATTGTTGTTATTCACAGGATCAGCTAAAGGACTCAGAGGTGAATGCCTATCATCACCGTGACTGCCATGAGGTTTGTGAACTGCAGCCACAAGAACACTTATCCCCATTCCTCCATGTGGTATTGAAGAGTTTGATTCGTTGGCATACATGTCATTGTAACTGGTTGATGTTGCGTTCAAGTTCTAGAGTAACCCGTTGATATGATTTAAATCTGCATAAGCATGGTTTTTGCAATTTTTATCTATTATTTCAGCATAAATATTAATTATTGCACCAATAACTGGCTAATACAACTGATAATAGACAAGGGAATCAGAGTTGTTTACCCTACAACTGCTGATTAGACCTATTACTGTGTGACTTAAATGCATATAGTTAATAAGTGTGGTCAATAGACTATCATTTGTTACACTACAAATTGCATGTCTGGATTAAAACCAATAAATCCATGAATATCCTTACAGACTTGGCACAGGAAAAGTTAAATAAACAATATTGGGTTAGCAATGTCATGGGGTGTGATTTTGGAGCAATGGAATATTATTAATAAATATTCAGGGGAAGGTTGGTGCCCTAGCAACAGTGGAAGCAGAATAACCAAGATAGTGGAACCATGTGATTGTGTGGGAATCATGATGATTAAGGATAGGGGGAGTGCTGAACAATCATAAAGATTGTTTCCAGGCACAATAGGCACAGTTACCATCAAGAGGGGTGGAAACTACCTAAAATTAGTAACATGGGGCTAAAAATAGACAACCCCTATATTTTCAGGAACAATGAGTGCACATGGTCAGAACCAAAGTAAAAGGTACCAGGAACCAGTATATCTATTTTTGGACATTATCTATTTTTAAATATCTCAAATGTATAAAATACCTCCCAGGGTTTGTAAATAGTCAGAAAATTGGATTCTTTCTTTCCCCCCTCATTTGCAACCTAGTACAGCTCCTTGTCTTAGACATTGAGCAAGAACACTTGTCTTTCAGATCAGGGTATTGAACATAAATCAGTTTCTCAGAGTGTTGAACTTGTTGTAACAATTGTTGAATTGTTATAAAAGTTGTGTTGTGTTAAAGTCATAGCAGAAGTTTGAGTCTTCTTGTGTATGCAATTGTGTTGAAGTCATAACAGAAGCAAGGGGTCTTCTTGTGTATGCAATTGTGTTGAAGTTGTAACAAAGTCTTGGACTTTTGTGAACACAATTTTAAATCAATCAGTAAAGTCTTAGGAATTCTTTGACTGATTGTTGGTGCAAGCCATAAATTGCAAAACTACTTAAAAGTTTGATCATCCTTCAATTGATCCAAATTATTGTTGTTATTGTGTGTACTAGTTGAAGTGAAATTCAAAGTTGTGGAAAGGTTATACTTTCTAGAAAACCCAACTTGCATTATAAGATTGTATAAAGTGTTGATTGAGTTATTGTTTTGAGTAGAGGATTTTATAATCTTGAAAATACACCTTTTCTCAACAACCTCTGTGCAGTTACATCACCGTTAGAGCCATGGAGTCAGCACAAATAAATGAATGACATATGAAAATGTTGGGCAGGAGCTCTGAGCCTCTAGATTTTGAGAGGCAGATGAGACATTTTTGAAGACTTTTCTGTACGCTGCTAATCAATTGAACTCATATGCGACTGCAAATTCAATGTAACACTAATATGCGCAGAAGTCATAGAATGGCTTTCTCTTGAAATTTTGTAGGTATGGTAGGCTATTCTAACTGTTGCCCAGCAAAGACTGTCAAGATGACAGCTAAAGAAGTCATTGTAGTAAAATTTTCAAAGGTTTGTGACATGCCTTAATTAATTCAAGCCACTTCAGAGCCAATCAAATAGCATGGGAAATTTGGCTCCTATTGCTTAATGTTGGTTGAAGACCCCCTGGCTCCTGAGGTGATCTAGCTACTCAAATATTTTGGTGATTTTAAAAATATTATTTAGCAAGATATAAAAAAAGCAGCTTGAGCCATCAGCAACACTAGTTCTCCCTTCTTCCACATGCTCTTAGGGCTGACCACCATACCAGTGGCCACAAAAGTCCTCCCTTCTGTGCGCTCTGCCACATCTCGACGCACCACCTCCCACTCGTCTCAAGTCCATTTCTCCTTGCTGACATTGACCCCAGCCTTTCTAATTAGGTCTCCAACAGTGGCACCATGGTGCTGTTTTTCCAATCAGCAAGCCACTCTTTGAGAATGATATCTTACTCCATTGGCTATTGTTTCACTGCTAAACCAGATCATGGGATTGAGGAATATTTTTGGATGGGCCATGAACTATTTTAGCACACGGTTGACACTCCTAATTTATATAGTACTGAGATGATTGGGGAGACGAAGATTTTAGAAACATACTGGTTATACACTGGTGTTCTCATGTATTAACTCACAATGGGGGTAATAAAATATCTGGGATGTGGCCATAGATAGATAATGGGTATTTATAAAGGTACTGCCAGTGGGGCTGACAAACAAAGCATTGAGGTGTGCTGGTGGCTAACACTAGCACATTGCCAGAAGTGCTGGAACCTTATATGATTCATCCTAAATGATGATTCCAAGATATCATATTGAAAATCGGCTATAGTATAGGGGCTTATGAATATACTAGAGTGGTGGGCTGTTGCTTTGCACAGCGGTATATGAGACTTATTTTGAGTTATATATTTTTAGAAAAGGTTTAATTTATTTACATGCAACATAAAATAATAAATAATAAGTATTGGCATCACATGACTTGCATCATGTGAACCTTCTTGTGAACAAACAGTGCATGAGAATCTCTTTTATATATCTTCCTTTACAACCACTACTTCCTTCAAATTTTCTAGGACTATCCATACACTTTAGCTTACTCTCTTTCATTTCCCTTCCACCCTTACCTGATGGTAGAGTAGGATTGTTGGGGTTAGCTGCTGGTCCCCATCAGTCCTTTGCCCTAGAGATTTTGACAACTATAAATTTGTTCATTAACTCTTCACCTATCACAACTATTTTCAGGTCTTTATATTCATATACCCTGTCTCTCTCATAGCATGAACAAGTGTACAAGATGATATTTTTTTGCATTATTTATACTCAAATTGAACAATATATTTTCAGATTATATTTCATAAGTAAATATATTGTTTTAATTTTATCAGATATAAAAGGCAAATAAAGTATAGAACAAGTAAACTCAGTCTCTGAATAAAGGACTGAGGTTATCATGAACAAATAAAGTATTGTATATGAGGGAAATTCTCTTCACTCTTGGGGAATGACAGTGAGTGAGTGAATGTTGTTATGAAGCAAGAATGAAATGGAGGATTTGTATGAGTAAGAAAATATAGATAAAAATATTTCACTGTTCCTGACAATGAATGGTTTGTACATCCAACATAAAGAATAAATGGAAGTATGATGAAACAAAATATAATTTAAAAGATACAGAAAGGGAAGGGTAGAATGGAGAGGGTAAGACATGGGCTAAGTAGGTATGTATAAGAATAAATTTATTATAATCTAAGTTTTGTAATTTGGAATTTAAAATTTAAAATTTTTGCTTTAGCAAATAAGTGATTTATTGCTTGGTTTGATTGTTATTTAAATATTCTTGTCAGTGTAATTCAAAATTAAATTTGGTTGTGTCAATAATTGATTTATTTTTCAGTGTAAAATGACATTGCATTATATTAACCATTATATATTTTTAAATGATCTATTTTTTCTATTTACATTAGAGCTTGTTCTTTTTGACATAGGGAATGGGTTGTTTGTCCATCATGATACCAAACATTAAAAATTTTATCAATGAGTCTTGTAGTAAAGTGATTGCCATTGGTATATATAATTCCTTTCAATATATAATGTTTTGATGAATTTGAAATATTAAAAGTGGGAGAATTGTTGATGTCAATCCAAGGTACTAAGGCAAATATTAAGATTGGAGGAAGTTTATTAATGTATTGAGTGTTGTATAGTGGGAAATTCTTTTTGGTAAATCTAAAGCATTTAGGGCAATTTTTATGAGTTTTTTTATTTTTCTTGTTAACTTTAAAATTTATATATTGTTGTATGGTTGCTTTATGCTGTAGATTCTCATAGTCTGAAGAACACCAACCAACAGTGGTGTAATCTTGAAAATATGAATATTGTTTGTTAATTATAAAATTACGGTTCCAACATTGTGAATGTGAAGTTCCATATGATTCCTTTAATGTAATCTCTCTGACTAATTCATCTATATCTGTGTAATTCTTTCCAAAATGGTATTGTAAAGGTTTTTTATGGTGTAATAGTGTTCTTAAATGATCATGTATTATTTCAAATGTACATTGATTTGATGATAATAAAAGAAACCCTGAATTAAGCAGTTGTAGATATTGAGTTCCATTTTCAAAGTATGCTTTATGAATCAACTGACCTTCATCCCATATATGGTGAAGCAATGTAAATAATGAGTTGTATGCACAACTGTAATTAATGCTATCCCAAGGAGACCTAGGGGTGATGGAGTATACAAGCTATTGGAAACTAGTGAAGATATTTTTATTTTTTTTGGTGTTGTTTCTATATCTTTATCAATAGTTTGTAAAGTAGAAATTTTGCATTTTGATTTATCTTTGTCTTTAGTAGATGTATGATTTATAAGGTTTTGATAGATATTGATGTTCCATGTACCATCTTCTTCTTTTGTTTGAAGAGAATTTTCAATATCAATCCATGTTGAATCATGGTGCAAGTTATTAGTTTCATTTTTTGTTTTAAATTCAGTTAGATATTTATGTATCATTGGGTTATGTAATGGTCCAAAATATGTTTTATTTATATGACCTCCATAAATTTTCATTGTGATATCATTCAAAAGGTTTAGTTCTCTGAATTCTTGATGTAGATGTCCAGATAATCCTTGTGTAATTTTATTTGAATTAAAACCTTGAATGATGAGTGTTCCAGCTGCACTTGAACTTCATAATAAACAGGTATACATTGATTGAAAGTTTTGACAATGACTTAGATTCACAACATTGTATAGACAAGTTCTTCCTTGTGATGCATAGTCTGTCATAGAGAAATTTGGTAACACATTTACTTGTTGTCTAATTATATTTATTTCACAGTCATTTGGCAGCTTGTATTTTACATTTTTTGATGTCTTGGTCATTGGAATTACATTTTTAGGCAAATGTGGTAATTGCATTGGTTTGGGTGGATGTTTTAATTCTAAATATAATGTTTCTAAAACATTTTGTTTTTGTGGGCCTTCTATAGCATCCCATCCTATAATATAGGCTTCTTGTCCTTTTGTAATGCAAAGTTCAGTAGCATCATTATTTCTTATCATTACAGGCAGACCTAAACATAATGATAGTTTACCTGGAAAATGTTCACTAGAATGTGGGCTGCAATTCCAAAGTATTTGCTGAATATTAATTGGGATATTAACATCTGCAGAAGCCTTTTTGGATCTTTGTATGCCTTTCCTCTTTTGCCCTATAGTAGAATTGTGTTAAGTTCAAGAACTCTGTTCCGGAGTTTCGGATGGAGTAACAGACAGAGTCACGGAACAGAGTCACGGAAAGGATAGGACTTAGCCTCAGCTTATGTGCTGTGCTACCCAGAACCTTCGTGTCCTAGATTTCGGAGTAAGACAGAGCAGAGCGGAACCGGAAGTTGCAAAGAACTTAGAGGAAGACCAAGAGTGGGAAACTAAGTTGATATTCGAACTGAGGAAAACATACAAGATTTGAGTACTTAAATAATAAAAGAAATAGCAACCAAAATATAGAATATAAATATAAGTGCTGCATACTGCTCCCGGAAGGTCCTGCATTCTTGGGGTGAATAATCCATAGCTTGTGTGCTGACTGATGGTGGGAAAGTGATGACAAAGAAATAGTGGTTGTGACGAAGATGTGGAAATGAGTTTGGAGTAACGTCGGAAGAGCCGGAATGATACGGAGAAGTCTTGGAGTTGGACGTAGGAGGAGTAGAACCGGAAACAAGGGAAAGTACTGGAACGGAGTACGGACTTCCGGAAATAACTCCGACGGAGTCGGACCGGAGTAACGTATGACGGAATGTAACAAATTGCTTCACTTATCAATTGAAGAAAAAGTGTCAAATTTTGTCCAGTATCTTTAGAGAATCAGATTGAACCCAAGTCATTTATTTGGTCTTTTTGAGTATTTAAAGATGTTATGACAGATACATTCCTGAAATTTGGATCTGTTAATGTTTGTCTTTTCTGTTTTTATTAACAACAAGGTTTTGTAGGAAGGTTAGGTCATCTTTTGTGCAGGCTGCATATCTCATATTGCTCAAGGCAGTTCTGAACTTTTGATCATCTTCTGATATCTCTGTCTGTCTCATATTTTGAGTTAAGATTACAACAGTTGTAATTTGATGCCATAATATCTTGCCTATTGTGGATTCTTGATCTCTCTTTGACATTGTGTAATTTTGTGTTTTGGATACAATGTTACTGTATAATGGTGATCCATGTGTTGGTGGAAGTTGTGCAAAGTCACCTACTAAAATCATATTTTTACCTCCAAAAGGTTTATCACATTCATTTGTAACTTTAGAAAGTTGGGAACTTATTGTATATAACTCATGACATGCAATCATAGATATTTAATCAATAAATATGTAATCAACACCTTTGAGATGTTCTTGTATCTCTTTGATTACAGTAGCTTCATTTCCTAATATTTCATTTTCATTAGTGAAATTAGATCAAATACCAAGGGCTGAGTGATATGTTGAACCATTCAGAAGAGCAGCAGCTGTTCCTGTAATGAATCAATGATTTTTTTTTTTTTCATTGAACATTGATATCAATGCTTTAATTACCTGGGTCTTGCCCATTCCTCCCATTCCTCCTAGATACATTTTTAATTGTTGAGGATAGATGTCAGAGGCATGATTTGCTATGATGTGAAAGGCTCTTTTTTGTTCTTTATTGAGTGAAATTTTCAGAATGGTATTTGATATTATTTCATGGTCTTTGACATTTTGTGCTTGAAATTTATGGAGAAAATATTCTGCAGGTAACAATTTAACATCTAATGGTTGTAAAAAGGTGTTTTGTGTTTTAGGTAATGTCAATACAGTAGATTTATGGTTAATTTTTTTGACAGTCAACAAATTATCTCAACATTGTTTTACAGTACTTTGCCACTGAGCCCCAGTTTTATGAATATCTGGATGAAATTCATGGAAGTTTAGTTGTGTATCTGAATGTATTATTTGATCCAAATAGCCAACTTGGTTCATCATTATTTCAGTTTCAATCATTTGTTGAACTTTATTAATTGTAATGGGACCTAAAACATTTTGATCACCATAATTTTCTTCTGTTGTTGAATGTATTCCAAAATTACAATCAGTGTCATTGTAATCTTCAACCAAGGATGACATTTGCTTTTCAATTATATTGGATTGTTGTTTTAGTATTGCATGATAGTCATCTCTTTCATCTAGACATTCATAACATAAGTTAAAGTTGTTCATAATTTTGGTATGTTCCATGGTGAACTTACATGATGTAAATGCTTCAGCCCATGTTTGATTTATATTTTTCAAATCTTGATTTTTTTCACCATGGTTTGAAAAGAGTTAACATTGTACAACAATAATATTCAAAGTCTCCTTGGTCACATCAAGGTAGTGAGCCACCAATAAAATTTAATATAAAGGTGTTAAGTTTAGACAAAGGGATAACATCAGAGTAATTCCGGAACGGATGGAATGGAACTGGAACAAGTAACAGAAAGGACTTTGGCCTCAGTGTATGTGCTGTGCCGCCCAGCTCCTATAGTGTCCTGATTTTGGAACCAGAAGAGGAAGGAATAAGACAGAAGACCTCAGTGACTTAGAGGATGAACAAGAGGAGGAAACTAAGTTGATATTCAAAACTGAGGATAACATACAAGTTTCAAGTACTTAAATAATGAAAGGAATAGCAACTGAAATATAAAGATTAAATATAAACTGCTGCATTCTGCTCCCGGAAGGTCCTGCATTCTTGGGTGAATAATCCATAGCGGGTGTACTGACTGATAGTGGGAAAGTGATGACAAAGAAATAGTGGTTGTGGCAAAAATGTGGTAATGGGTTTGGAGTAATGTCGGAAGAGCTGGAATGATATGGAGAAGTCTCGGAGTTGGATGTAGGAAGAGTAAACCTGGAAACAAGGGAAAGTACTGGAACAGAGTATGGACTACTGGAGACAACTCCAATGGAGCTGGACCAGAGTAATGTATAACAGAATATAACAAAAGGTTTCTGAGTGTGAAGGAATACATTTGACTTTATGAGTTTTTCTCTGGGTGTGACCAGGTAAAAATTGTAGGTATGTTGCATCTTTGATTTTTTTTTGGTTTTGATTTTCACTGATAATTTTGTCCAACCATATAATGATAATGTTTTATATGCTTTAGGGCAGTATTTATAATCATCTACTTTGGATGATGCTACATAATTTTTTCCATGTCATCTTCAACATTTGTAATATGTTGATTATTATTATTATTATTATGAATATCAATGTTAACATTAATATTACAATCAACATCATCATTAATATTATCAATATTATTACCATCACCATAATCATGATCACCAATATCATCATCATTGTTACCACCTTCATCATCCCCACCACCTTCATTATCATTATCATTATCATCACTACTATCATTGGTGGTGGGCAATGCCTGTCACCTGTGACATTTGGCTTGGCATGTGTCACATATATGTCACATTGCAGAAAGTGAGACACTGAGCTCCTCCTCTGTACAACACTCCCAGAGGGGAGTTTGAGTGATGTATATCCATATAAATAAGATGTGAATCAGATACAATAAATAAAATTTTATGAATGTGTGTAATTGTTCCTGGATGCATGTTTCCCCAGCCAAATTGATGGCTGAAGCTATCAATTTGGCTGGCATTGGCTGATATCATTTGTTTTATCAAGCTCAACATGTAAAATCAGAAGATTAAACTCCTGAGAAATGTTTAGGATACATTGTAGAGCATTTCTTATCAACAATATTAGTTATAGTAACTAGTTTATGAAGTGTTCTATAGGTTGGAAGTCTCAAACATCACACTTTGGATGAAATTGGCTGAAGATCACTCAGTTGTGAGGGGTTGAAAGAAGAATTAAAAAAAAAAATATAACTCATGAGAAATGCTGATAATATATGGTAGAGCATTTTTTGTCACTATGATAGGTTGCAGAACCCAGTTTCTGAAGGGTTTTATAGGCTGAATGTCTCAAAAATTGAAATTTAGCAGGGATTTGGGTGGGGTTTGCTTAATTGTAGGATTATAAGTGTGAAATAAAATAATGAAATTCTTGAGGAATATTTTTGATGCACCATAGGCAATTTTTTGTCACAGGAAGAGCTACAAAGACCAGTTTATGAACAGTTCTATAGGTTAGAAGTTTCAAATTTGGATTGGAATTGGCAGTAGTTCACTTATTTTTAAGGGCTTGAGTGTGAAATAAAAAATTCTAACTCCTGAGAGATGTTCCATGTTATACAATTTTTTGTCAGTAATATGAGCTACAGAAACCAGTTTTAGATGTGTTCTATAGGCTAGAAGTTGCCAACACTGCATTTTAGCAGGAATTTGGGTGGAAAATGATCATTTATAAGGGTCTGGGTGTGAATGAAAATAATATAATTGCTGAGAAATATTTATAATACATATTAGAACATTTCACATCACCAAGACAATTTACATAAACCAGTGTCTGAAGTGTTCTATTGGCTGGAGGTTGCAAAAATGGCATTTTGGCAGGTATTTGGGTAGAAATTGCTCATTTGTAAGGTCCTGAGCATGCAATAAAATAGAATAACTGCTGAGAGATATTTAAAATACATAGTATAGAACTTCATATCACTAAAACATGTTGCAGAAATGGATAATTGAAGTGTTATATTACCTGGAAGTTTCAGTCCATCAGATAAAGAAAGGACAGCCACCTCAAAAAAACCACATAATTACCATTTTTATGATCAAAATTCATTCATTATATATTCCTATGATGCTATAATACATTTATCATACAAAAAAAAATCATCCAGCATGATGCAGAACTGAGTGAGCAAGCTATGTTTCAAGTGTTTCACACTTTGTCACACCTTTGGCAGTGTGACATGACATAACACTGCCAAATCTGTAATAGGCATTGCCCACCACCAATGTATCTGGTTGCATGAATTTATAAGCAAGAACTCGATATGACACAATGCAGAACTTGCTTACCAGTAAGTGAATAACCCACAAATATAAGTATTAGAAATATGTTCAGATACTCAAGTCAGATGATTAAATATAATCATTGCAGTGTATATTACAGCATAACACATGTCTCGCAAGGATGTACGTTATTTGCCAGTACACATCAAGTGACGGGATATAGGTGGGTAGGATTTGAAAGATGAAATGTAGAAAACCAACATATTTGGTTATGGTTATATTTGTCAAAGTTTGCTGCATAAGCAAACAAATAATAATAATAGTGCTAAAAATACAATTTTGTCTGCATGTTTTTGGCTTTTTTTTTTTTTTGGCTAATCTCGTTTATAGTGCATTTGTGCTACAAGCATATGTACACTCGGAACAGGATCTAGAACAAGGGTCTACTTTACTATAGGTCGACTGGGGCCGGAGCCCTATCTATACTAATTAAGTAGTTGTATGCTATAGTGGATGGTGATAACTCCCTTTCGGTTGTTCCTTACGGAGACGTGTTTACACGTTTCATTATCTTGCCGTAACCCCTAAACCCCCTTCCCATTCCAGAATAGGTACGTAATACTTCGCCAATTGTAGATCCGAGCCAGGTTTCCCACATGTTTTTCCCATATGATATCGACCCAGAAACCTCCACCAGAGCATGTGACAGGGCACGAAGCTGTGTGACTGATGATTGGAAGCGCTGCCGGTGCGTCTTTAATGCATATTAATTTGGGCCAATGATGTCGTTGCCGAAGTCAATAAGATTGTTACCAAGGAATGATGAATGTGAGAGAATGGATGAGTCAGCAAAGTCGACTAAGGTGAACCGATGATATGGTATAGCGGATAAATCCTCCCTAAGTTTCTCGCCAGAGTGTGATATTGGTAATCGCGGTGTAGCCTCCCATATTTACCACTTAACTCGTCACCCTGCTAATGTCACAGAGGACCCCAAACCCCCCCCTAACAGGACAATACCCTCAACTAGTACTCCGAGTGATCTGAAACCTCCGGTGTCAACATGTAGTCCAAAAGGTGGTAGGGCAGGGAATCGAACCCATGATCTCCTAAGTTGCAGGAGAACGCGCGGTAACCACCACACCAGCGCGCCCCATGTTTTTGGCTTATCATCAGTAACTATTGTACACTTAGAACAAAAACAGAAGACATTCTAACTGAACTTGATAACAATCGTTGAGCCACATCTCGAATAAAATATGTTACTAACAACTATTTGCTAGAGCGGCTCTGATAGAACATGATATTCGAAGGGGACCTTGGCCATCTACCAATTGCCACTGTGCCATTCTTGTCGACTCGTATGTCTTCTTCCCCTCATATGAGGATTGGTCACGGGTCTACAGACTACCATTCTCGAGTAAGGCGACTGTTCTTCCATTCTACATCCACCCAACAGCCATTGCTCTGCTTGACCCAGTAATGTTTGTCCAATACCACTCAATGCTCAAGCACTATCTGCACAAGAACATAAGAAAACAGAGAAAAGAAAAAATGATCAATGTTTCAGAAAGCATAACAATTCTTTCAATCAAGAGGACTTATTATGAAAGTGAACAGCAATACAACACTGTTCTGGAGATAACAATGATACCGAAGCATGGTGGAAAGTAAATCAAGTAAGTAATTAGCTATGGTGAAAGACAAAACAGACTTCCGAACACACCAATTTCGCAAGAAAGACTCAGAGTTTTGGTAACAGAACGAAACTCCATTTACACCAATTCATTCAAGCGCCCCACGTAGCTTGCCATGTCAGGACGTTTTGTGGGATTCTGGTTCCATCCCTCATTCCACAAAGACCAGAGTACATCACCAACGTCCTGGGGCCTATCGGGGCGGCGGCTCTGAAGAACCTGGCCAGGAACTAAAGCGTCGTTAACACCTTCAAATGGATGGCTCGCAGTGAAGACTTCCTATTTCCTACTATTAACAATCTAAAAAGACTTCCAAGTTGAATTTGAAATTAAATACCAAGGAAGTCATCATAACGGAATACACATCTGTCGCGAAAGTAGTTTTTGGTGATGAATCTTCCAACAACTCTGGCGCCATCCAGCGGTAGTATGATACATTCATTGTCCCGCTCAATATCAAAGGGCTGCTGGTGAGAACGGAAAGTAGGCCAGGGTCAGCTAGACGTGCGTTTCCGAGCTCATCAACCAAAACACTTGACTAGTTTTAACTTCAAATTCCGTTCCTGAAATTACGAAGCTTGAATGAACATACTGCTCGTATATCCGAATGAATAATTCCTTCTGCTGGGGAAGAGTATGTAAGTGTATAGTATAGGGAGAACAAGACACGACTCACAGTGAAGGTACGCAACACCTCTGGCTACACCAATGACCATTTGCATCTTGTCGTACTTTTCATCCGATTTGATGTATTCACTTAGAAGACCTATCACAGATGAACACATTTCGGAAAGTCTGATAGACTGCAAGTTCATACGTACCGTTTGACATCCACGATGTGACCATTGCAGGAAATCTACCAAAGCCCATACTGATACCCAATAACGGAACGAGGTTATCGTGTTTCAAGTTCCACCACCCAGTTAGGCGCTTGGTGAGTAGCTTGGTAAAAATACCGTGAATGGAAATACAATGGGCATAAAAGTTTTAAATTTACGTACATCTTCAAAATTTAGGCTTTCTTGTGCCTTGCTGCGTGGATTAAAGCTGGGACGTACTGCCTTGATCGCGACGGCGTGCTGGAAAAAGCATGGTGTGTCGAGATTCCATACACCCCGGTAGATATCGAAGTAGATGCTAACAAAAGGGTCTGGTTTCGATTTCACGATCTTATTGGTGATATCAAATTCTGCAAGTTCGGACGAGACGGAAGGTTTTCCTTGCGTCTGGCGATTGTGGTGGGGTGGATTCTGCTGGCCCGGTAGCGTCTGCTGGAGTAGATTGAGCTCATATAAAGAGATCTTGTCGTCAACGGCCACGGCAACGCGATTCCGAGGACCATCCAAGGCCATGTTCTTTGCCATAGCCGGCAGCCCAGAGTTGGCGACATATACACCTCGAGCAATATCCCACACAGTAAGACAGCCAGCACAAATAATTATGAGTGCAGTGCTATCCGGCACAAAGATAAGGGAGGTAATGGGGCCGGATCGATCACGAGGTAGTAGCCTCGCGAGTGAGACATTCGTCCTATCACCTGCATCCCAAAGATGGATGTCACCAACAACATCGCCCGTCGCAATCCATTTGCTGTCCTGCGACCAGGCGCAAGCAGAAACTCTTACGGAACCGACTGGGGTGAGTTGGCAAAGAAGCGTAGAGGTGTTGGGGAAAGTGTATAATAGGATGTTAAGCTGTCCATTGTCGCGACCAACAATGAACGAGTCGGGTTGAAGCGGACAATAGGCGAAACTCGTTGCCTTCACAGTATAAATCTGAGTAAACCTCGAAGACGTGAAGCTAGTTGGGTCAAATTCACAAAGACGTCCATCAAGGCCTTGGGCGGTAATCATCTCGCCATCAGATCTGAAGACAGCAATCGTAGGTGCAGCATAATACGAATTACACACTCCCCATAGGCTCCACGCCCTTGCTCCAGGTGAATTTCGCTTCACCAGTTGGGTGCCCTTCGATCCAACGACGGCGGCCATGTCCGGGCCAGTTGGTGAAAAGACCACAAATGACCAGTCGTCAAACGACGAGGTAGCGGCACCAGTAGCTGTCTCCCAGAACTGGACTTTGCCATTGCTATAATTCGGGCTGTTCACGGCCATTGTCCCAGCTATAATTGTTCCGTCTGATGAGAAGGAAAGGGAGTAGTGGGATGACCCAATGAACCAGCTGGGCTTTTCCTCGATGAAAACGGATTTAGAGGAAATTTCCATAGTGTGAGGGTGAAGATAATGAGGGAGTTGCTGCGATCCAATGAAGACGATTAGATGAAAGCTCGGGTGTTTATACTGCGTTTATAACGAGGGTCTACAGAATGTAGTCCGATGAAGATGATTAGACGAAAGCTCAGGGTTTACTGTGTTTGTACAACGTGACTATAACAGAGAAGAAGTGATCTTCAGCAAATCTTCGACGTTATCTGATGTCAGATGACTTACTACATTCACATGGAAGACCAGGAAATCTGAATTTCCAGAAGCGCTGAAGGGTATATGATTCGGTGATCTGCGCGGGAGGTCAAAAGTCACATTCCTTCGAGCTTGAATCTCACGTTACCTGGAAAAGGTTGATGATAATATGTATATGCCAGCCCAAGGCGATAATTTGGATGCATTATTATTAAATAGAAGGTGGGTTGAAACTCTGCTCTCCATCGGAGTGAGTTCCGCTTCTGCATTGCGTGCTGTTACTATTAGTCACTCGAGAACACAAGGGACTCCTTGATCTTGGAAAAAGATCATATGAGTGGCTATAATCTACGGTTGTATATATACAATACGCACTTATTTTTTTATCCCATCGTTAAATTAAATATCCTTTTACCTCCCTTCTCTGTGTATCGATTGACGCCTCCCCATTCTTCAATTTTTGTTTCGACCACGCCACCCTTTCTGATTATCATATTTAGCTCGTGAATCTAACGCGGTGTAACAGGAAATGACACTTACTCAAATTTTTCACAATGATGCCGCCATACATGCTCCCGCCAGTGGCACCACCGTCATCTCATTCCATAAGCCACAGCTCAACGTTGTGGGACCACCCTTCCTCCTCTATCTTCCTTCTCCAACCCTCGCCGTCAATCTAGATCGCTTTTCATGAATGACCAAACACACCCTCTTCTGCTAGCCGTACGTTGCCGTCTCAAACGTACTCGCATTCTTGGTAAGTTGGGATGGCGTCAATTATTACATCATTGAAAACAATTTGAAGGTTGGCAGCAGGGTTGTGGATAAACATCAAGCACAGCAGAAGGCGGCACCAGGTCAATTCCATAGCGCTGAATTGGGATCCCGGAAAGACTTGTTGGAAATGTCGACAGAGGAGAACATGGTTCTGATGAGCATCGACGGTCCAATAACCCAATTCGTAGTGTATACACCCTGTTGTAATCCATTCGCGACACCCAGACTTCAGTCGTTATGACTGTGAATGCCCATTCGCCTTTGCCTTTGTCATCTATTATGAATAGTAGTAGTCTTGGTTCAAGGAAGAAATGATGCCTCAAGAAGCGGTCCTGCGTAGTCGGTCGGTTAAAAACGCTACTGGTAATTGGACCGGAAACTGCAATTGCGATTAAATATAAAAAGGAAAAGTGGAAATCAACTTAGATAGAGAGTCTTAGGACATAATGGTTGGAAAGCCAAAAGAAGGCGCATTTCAAAATATTCCAATTTTGGTCACATGCGTCCCTTGAGTTCGACTTGACTTAGACTCATGGGAAGTTTTGCAACGCATTGTTACAGTAAGACCCCTTGTAAGTTCGATTTATGTGTACACTCGCCCTTACAATGACTCCCAGATTAAATCATACGATGAACTACGTACGACAGTCAGCTCAGACTTTCACGCAGGGTTAACATCCAAAGATTGTGGTGATGCAAACCTTAGTCATGAAAGCAAAGAACAGTTAAATCGACGTTCAAAGCTACTACAAAAAGCATGTTCAACCCAATATCCATTGTTCCTTGTGCTTCAAAATATAATCACTGTTTCAGAGAGCATAACTCTTACATTTGTTACCTTCCTTTAATTCAAGAGAATCCATTATGAAAGCGAACAGGAATACAACACTGTTTTCCTGGAGATGACGATGATACCGACGCACGGTGGAAAGTAAACCACTCCTGTAAGTAATTAGCTATGATGAAAGGAAACACAGACTTTCGAACACACCAATTTCGCAAGAAAGACTCAGTTTTGGGAACAGAATGAAACCCCATTTACATCAACCCATTCAAGTGCCCCACGTAGCTTGCCATGTCCGGACGTTTTGCGGGGTCCTGGTTCCATCCATCATTCCATAAAGACCAGAGCACATCTCCAACGTCCTGGGGCCTATCGGGGCGGTGGTTCTGGAGAACCTGGCCAGGAACTAGAGCGTCGTTAACACCTTCAAACGGATGGCGAGCAGTGAAGATTTCCTATTTCCTACTATTAACAATCGAAAAGGACTTCCAAGTTGAATTTGAAATTAAATACCAAGGAGGTCATCGTAACGGAATACACATCTGTCGCGAAAGTAGACTTCGGGGATGAATCTCCCAACAACTCTGGTGCCATCCAGCGGTAGTATGATACATTCATTTTCCCACTCAGCATCAAAGGGCTGCTGGTGAGAACGGAAAGCAGGCCGGGGTCAGCCAGACGTGCGTTTCCGAGCTCATCAACCAAGACACTTGACTAGCTTTAATTTCAAATTTCGTTCCTAAAATTGAGAAGCTTGAATGAACATACTGCTCGTATATCTGAATGAATAATGCCTTTTGCTGAGGAAGGGCATATAAGTGCCCAGTAGTAGAAGAACAAGACACGACTCACAGTGAAGGTACGCAACACCTCTGGCTACGCCAATGACCAATTCCATCTTGTCGTACTTTTCATCCGATTTGATGTATTCACTTAGAGAACCTATTACAGATGAGCACGTTTCGGAAAGACTGATAGACTGCAAGTTCATAAGTACCGTTTGCCATCCACGATATGACCATTGCGGGAAATCTGCCAAAGTCCATACTAACACCCAACAACGGAACGAGGTTATCGTGTGACAAGTTCCACCACCTAATTAGACACTTGGTGAGTAGCTTCGTAAAAAATACCGTGAATGAATATATAAATGGCATAAAAGTGAAATTTATGTACATGTTCAAAATTTAGCCTTTCTTGTGCCTTGCTGCGTGGATTAAAGCTGGGACGTACTGCCTTGATCGCGACGACGTGTTGGAAGACCCGTGGTATGTCGAGATTCCACACACCACGGTAGATATCGAAGTAGATGCTAACAAAAGGGTCTGGTCTCGATTTCACGACGTTATTGGTGATATCAAATTCTACAAGTTCGGATGGGATCAAAGGTTTTCCTTGCGTCTGGCGATTGTAGTGGGGTGGCTTCTGCTGACCCGGTAGCGTCTGGCTTGGTAGTGTCTGGGTTGGTAGCGTCTGGCTTGGTAGCGTCTGGCTTGGTAGCGTCTGGCTTGGTAGTGTCTGGGTTGGTAGCGTCTGGCTTGGTAGCGTCTGGCTTGGTAGCGTCTGGCTTGGTAGCGTCTGGCTGGGTATCGTCTGCTGGGGTAGCTCAAGCTCATATAAAGAAATCTTGTTGTCAACGGCCACGGCAACACGATTCCGAGGACCATCCAAGGCTATGTTCACCGCTTTAGCCGGCAACCCAGAGTTGGCGACATATACACCTCGAGCAATATCCCACACACTAAGATAGCCACGACAAATAATCATGAGTGCAGTGCTGTCCGGCACAAAGATAAGGGAGGTGATGGGGCCGGATTGAACACGAGGTAGTAGCCTCTCGAGTGGGACGCTAGTCGTGACACTTGCATCCCAAAGATAGACGTCACCAACATTGTCGCCCGTTGCAATCCATTTTCCGTCCTGCGACCACGCGCAAGCACAAACCCCCACAGAGACTGGGGTGAGTTGGCAATGCACCCTGGGCCGGCCGGCCAAGGGGTATGATTGGATTGTAACTGTAAGCCCGTCGTAACCAACAATGCACAATTTGGGTTCAATCGGACAGTAGGCGAAATTTTTTAGAAAGTCCTCGACAGTTGTTTTCTTGTAATTGTCGTCTAGGTCGTATTCATAAAGCGATCCATAAGTGCCTCGCACGTCAGAATCGAGCGATCTATAAATGCCTCGCACGTCAGAATCGGGAGTGCGCATCACCATAATCCTCTTGCCGTCAGGACTGAAAGTACACATCACTTCATGGCCACCAAGACTTTTTCCCCGTAGGTGCCAAGTCTTTCCTCCAGGGGACTTCCGTTTCACCATTTGGGTGCCGTTCGGTCCAACGACAGCGCCCATGTCCGGGTCAGTTGGTGAAAAGACCACAAATGACCAGTCGTTAAATGATGAGGTAATGGTGCCAGTGGCTGTCTCCCAGAAGTCGACTTTGCCTCTAGGGTAGTCTGGGCTCTTCGCGGCCTTCGTCCCAGCTATAGTCGTTCCATCTGATGAGAAGGAAAGAGAGGAGTGGGATGACCCAATGACCCAGCTGGATTTTGTCTTGACGAAAACATATTTGAATGCATCTGCCATGGCACAAGAGGGTGAAGATAATCGAGGAGTTGTTGTGGTCCAATGAAGACGATTAGACGAAATCTCAGGCGTTTATACTGTGTTTATAACGAGCGTCTGCGGAAGGTGGGAGAGAAGGTGTAATGTTCGACGTTATCTGATGTCACTTACTAAATGTCATGAATTGCCAGAAGCGCTGGAGGATATGATTGGCCAGAGGTCAACAGCTCGACTTTGAATGTCACGTCACCCAAAAAAGTTGATGATAAGGCAAAAAGGAAATGCTGTGCAGCGTAGCCGACAATCCTTTCCTCGTATCAGATGACAGAAACTCGTTAAGCTGTGAATACTATATGAATGACTCAGCTCAGGCTATGCAATACTTCTTTTTGCAGCTGGCATGTTCAATAAAATACAGAAGGTAAATCAGACACGGGCACAAGGAACTCACCTGGAACGACTGCACGTCGTGGAAGAGCAAACCATTTCATCTTCTCCCCGTACCGAAGTTCCTGATTATGATCTTTCTTTTCATACTCTACAGTTTCTCCTTGCATGGCAACATCCTTGCAGGACCTCTACATGCAACATTTGAAAGTTCATTCTATCCACGCGAAATCGACCCCAACAATCTCACACAGCGAACAGAATGGAACATCATTTGGAGCTGCTTCGCCACACTTTTCGCATGCTCATGGATTTCAGTACATCCCAACATTCCGGCTCCATCAGACAGCTCCACCCGAATATTTGTCAGGCGCTTGATGATAATGGGATGCACGCTCATTGCACCTGAGATGTTGATTGTCTGGGCAGCAAGACAGTGGTACGCAGCTCATGATATCGCGAAGAGACATAGATGTGTGATCTTTCTCCTTTGAATCTCTCGAATGACTATATGACTAATTTTGATATATCAGATCGAGGATGGACTACAACGCACGGCTTTTTCGCTTCAATGGGGGGATTCATGCTTTACAAAGATGGTGTTATGGCTGAAAATTTAAAAATCGAAAAGCTTGAAACGCTTGCAGCAGAGGGGAAGATTGATTGGCCAACTATCTCGGAAAAAGACATTCAAGACAGGAGCAAAGGAGACTCATTCTCCAAAGGTTTTGCCGTTCTCCAGACTACTTGGTTCATTAGTCAATGCATTTCACGGGGTGTTGCTGGACTAATCCTTACCGAGTTGGAATTGGTAACCCTCGCCTTTTCTGTCCTAAATGCCATCTTGTACTTCCTTTGTTGGAGTAAACCTCTTGTTGTTTCCTGTCCTGTCGCCATCCATCTTCGCCGCCCTACAACTTCAAATACTGCATTACCGTCCTCCGATCGAGAAGCTGGAATACCGGCCGCGGATTTAGAGCACGGAGAAACTCGTGACCAAGATATCCCCTCACTGTATTCCACCATTGTCCACGTCCATACTACTCGTTTTACTACAATTTCAGATACTACACAGCTAGCTGGAATGCCGACCAGGGATTCAGAGTACGGAGGAACTCCTGACCAAGATAAGCACGGCCACAAGGATGGCTTTACTATATCCGCTCCATTCCAGCGTAATCCCTCTGCATTTGCGCGTTTTCGAGCCTATATCTGCAATGAGCTCGAGGACAAGGGGTTGTTCGCCGTGATAGTCATTATTATCAAAAAGCCATTCCGGATCATGTTGGCTCCTATTATTTCCATGTCCTTTGACATTATGCGTGACAGACCCCCGGACCCTTTGTCCGTTCCAACATTCTATGCGCCACCCACATCAAGAGACGGTCAGGCAAGAATCATTGGAATATACATTGGCATATTATTTGGTGGGATTCACTGTATCGCATGGTCCTTTAGGTTTCAGTCGGTTGCAGAACAATACATTTGGAGGATTAGTGCTGTCAACATCACGGTCCTCCCTATTATCATCGCTACTATCTTCGCTGTCTCTTGCATTCGACACACACTAATCCCCTATATGGTGGCATATTGGCTTTCACGTATTGTGCTCCTCATTCTTCCTCTTCTAGCCTTACGGTCGCTTCCTCCTGAAGCACTTTTAAACCTGAAATGGACCACTTTTATACCCCACATATAGTCGTTTCTTTACACTTTTTTTTGTTTTTGTGCTCTGGACTTTGACATTGTATTCATACTTCTCATTACTATCAGTTGGATTGGACATTCGTAACCTAACTTACTTAGCAAACATGTAACATGTATCCTCACATTTGGACCGAGTCTGATAGTGCTTCATTGCCACCTTCCGACACGACTTTCAGAACGGCGACGAAACCCATGATGTGAATATTTTCCTCAAACGCCGAAATCAAATTTCGACGCTACTTCAAAGCCAAGAAAATGCGAACTATGTAGTGGGCGAAATATGATGACGACTAAAATTTATTGACCTAGAATAACAGACTAGGCACAATGCATTAAGTATGAATTATAGTAGGGAACTGATAACGTACCTCAGTGTTATGATGACTAAGGGAAAGAGATTCTGAAGAAAAATTGAACGAACAGGAGTTCATCATGTGACTTGGAGGAAGCACCCTTCTAAAATGAATGTTAGCGGCGCGTATTCCTGGACATCCACCTCAAACTCTGGACAGGAGTAACCCGTTGACTCCGAGCGTTGAGTAAGAACCCACTATTTGCACTCGTAATCTTGTACAGTGGGTTTGTTGTTAATGTAAGGGCGTTGAGGATGGGCACTGTGCAGAAGAAAAACGGATGAATCATGATTGGTTGTCGGTGAAAGAGGGCAACTACATATGGGAGTGGCGAGCAAAGAGTTAGTTGTCTTTGGGTGAGTTGGCTGTTAGTACCTTGGACGAGTTACAACCAGTGCAATATTAGGTTCACATTGTGTACAAGGGATGGCAGTGTAATGTTCTCGTCCTCGTCTAATTTTGTAGGTTCTCTATTCATCTCTCATTTAACCACCGAAGGCTCAAGCGCTCAAAGTCAAGAAACGCGGGCAAAAAAGAAATGCTGTGCAACGTAATGGATTATGCCGACAATCCTTTCCTCGTATCAGATGACAGAAACTCGTTAAGCTGTGAATATATGGATGGCTCAGCTCAGGCTATGCAATGCTTCTTTTTGCAGTTGGCATGTTCAATAAAATACAGAAGGTAAATTAAACACGGGCACAAGGAACTCACCCGGAGCGACTGCACTTCGTGGAAGAGCAAACCATTTCATCTTCTCCCAGTACCGAAGTTCCTGATTATGATCTTTCTTTTCATACTCTACAGTCTCTCCTTGCATGGTAACGTCCTTGCAGGACCTCTACATGCAGCATTTGAAAGTTCATTCTATCCACGCGAAATCGACTCCAACAATCTCACACAGCGAACAGAATGGAACATCATTTGGAGCTGCTTCGCCACACTTTTCGCATGCTCATGGATTTCAGTACATCCCAACATTCCAGCTCCATCAGACAGCTCCACCCGAATATTTGTCAGGCGCTTGATGATAATGGGATGTACGCTCATTGCACCTGAGATGTTGATTATATGGGCAGCAAGGCAGTGGTATGCAGCTCATGATATCGCGAAGAGACATGAAGGTGTGATATTTCTCCTTTGGATCTCTCGAATGACTATATGACTAATTTTGATATATCAGATCGAGGATGGACTACAACGCATGGCTTTTTCGCTTCAATGGGGGGGTTCATGCTTTACGAAGATGGCGTTATGACTGAAAATCTGAAGATCGAAAAGCTTGAAACGCTTGTGGCATGGAGGCAGATTGATTGGCCAACTATCTCGGAAAAAGATATTCAGGACAGGAGCAAAGGAGACTCATTCTCCAAAGGCTTTGCTGCTCTCCAAACTACTTGGTTCATCGGTCAATGCATCGCACGGGGTGTTACTGGACTAGTCCTTACCGAGTTGGAATTGGTAACCCTCGCTTTTTCTGTTCTAAATGCCATCTTGTACTTCCTTTGGTGGAATAAACCTCTTGTTGTTTCCTGTCCTGTCCCCATCCACCTTCATCGTCCTACATCTTCAAATACTGCATTAACGTCCTCCGATCGAGAAGCTGGAATGCTGGCCACAGATTTGGACTACGGAGAAACTCGCGACGAAGATATCTCCTCATTGTATTCCGACGTCTCCAGCCCCTCTGCCTTTGCGCGTTTTCGAGCCTATATCTGCAATGAGCTCGAGGACAAAGGGTTGTTCGCCGTGATAGTCATTGTTATCAAAAAGCCATTCCGGATCATGTTGGCTCCTATTATTTCCATGTCCTTTGACATTATGCGTGACAGACACCCGGACCCTTTGTCCGTTCCAACATTCTATGCGCCATCCACATCAAGAGACGGTCAGGCAAGAATCATTGGAATATATATTGGCATATTATTTGGTGGGATTCACTGTATTGCATGGTCCTTTAGGTTTCAGTCGGTTGCAGAACAATACATTTGGAGGATTAGTGCTGTCAACATCACTGTCCTCCCTATTATCATCGCTACTATCTTCGCTGTCTCTTGCATTCGACACACACTGATCCCCTATATGGTGGCATATTGCTTTCACGTGTTGTGCTCCTCATTCTTCCTCTTCTAGCCTTATGGTCGCTTCCTCCTGAAGCACTTTTAGACCTGAAATGGACCACTTTTATACCCCACATATAGTTACGCTTTTTTTGACACTTTTTTGTTTTCGTGCTCTGGACTTTGACATTGTATTCATACTTCTCATTACTATCAGTTGGATTGGACATTCCTGGCCTAACTTACTTACCAAACATGCAACATGTATCCTCGCATTTGGGAGCCTGATAGTGCTCCATTACCACCTTCCGACACGACTTTCAGAACGGCGACGAAACCCATGATGTGAATATTTTCCTCAAACGCCGAAGTCAAATTTCGACGCTACTTCAAAATGATACAACAGCAGCCTTGCTACGAGACTACAACCGCCCTTCCAGATGGCATTCTCGTGTTTATTCGCCGAGGATGTCAATGAGCTCTGTGTTAACAAGATTCCCGCATACGCATTTCGCATTTCGCCTCTCTCACTCTAATAATTCAGAACCCCTGTTGTACTAGTGTGCCTAATGTTAGTATCATGATCATCCGTTCCCAGCGAGTCTCGAATCGGACAATCCAGCTGGTGGCAGCACATCTGGAGATCAACAATAGACGCTTTGGTATAGACAGACTTATGATCTATTATAAATATTCCAAGCGACTTGGGGTTGAAGGGAGACAGGATTTACACAATCATGGTGTGGTTTTCAACTTTTGAAGGCCGTGTAGGGGTAATATTGCTTTATAGCTTCTATGAAATCGAGTTAGCAGCGGAATGCAAAATCAAATCTGAAACATGCTTCGAGAATGGTCGAGCCAAGGTGTGTCGCTTTGATCTTCTGGAAATCATCCATTAGTAACACCTACGTTCACGATGAGGTAAAATTCTATATAACAGGTTAGGAAGGAAGTGATGAGGAGAAAGGGGGGAAAAATCATATCCTGGTCGAAAGGCGTTGCATTCGTGCCGTTAATCCACGGGTAATGTCGGGTTGTGTAGAGGCGCTTCATCATGTGACTTCGCGTTCTGAATAGACTAAGGAAGAGAGATATTCGACTCTTCCGAAATGAATGCTAGCGACGCGTATCTCACACTCTGGACGGGAGTAATCACCGCTTCCGGTGCTAAAAATCCTGCTCCGTTGACTCCGAGCGTTGAGTAAGAACCCACTATTTGCACTCGTGATCTTGTACTGTGGGTTATGTTGTCAATGTAAGGGCGTTGAGGATGGGCACTGTGCAGAAGAAAAAACGGACGATTGGTTGTTGGTGAAAGAGGGCGACTAGATATTAGAGTGGCGAACAGAGAGTTAGCTGTCTTTGGGTGAGTTGGCTGTTAGTACCTTGGATGAGTAGACCAGTTACACTTACAACTAGCAGGATATCAGGTTCACATTGTGTATAAGGGGTGGCATTGTAAGGCTCTCATCTTGTAACGAAAAGATAAGCCAGTGACTGTGAAGTGACTGAAGTTTGATTTCGTCACACTAGAGGAACCTCGAAAGACGGTTTAAGACTTTAAGATTCGCTAAGTCTATTTACATTTTGGTTCGTCGTTTATATACCAATAAAATAGCCACAATAAACAAATAGAAAGATAGAATAATAATCAAAATCAAAGGAACATAAAGAATGACCTTGGTCAGGTCTTTTGGTGATCGAGTGATCAATATAAAAGAAATATGAAAGAAGATAAGATAAGATAAACTTGAAACACACGTGCAGTTACTTTTATAACAGATTCGTTACACTCGCCCTCCAGATCGCGTTAAGGACGAGATCTATTCTTCTAGGACATCGCTGGGACCAGGATTCTTGCTGAGAACACTCGGGTCGATGGTAGATGGTCCGGTAGTATCCATAGAATTATTGGTAGCAAAGTTGGAAGTGGACGGATCCGCGGAATTGGTAAAGATCGTTAATGGGCCATCGAGAGTATGTTGAGAGGAAGAAACATGATGGTCGGAGGTATACGACCCCATTGAGACCTGGTCGTTATATTCTTCGGTCATTGGTGTGGCGATAGGGTCGAAACGACGACTCTGATGGCGACGACTCTTTTCTTTTCCAAATTTTCCGAATAAATTGTTACGTTTTTCTTCGCGCTGGTCGTAGTGGTCACGACTTTTCTTGTTTCGGTAAGCATGGATGGTAGCGTAATCTTCGAAGACGAGAGCTTGGCCTTCAGTAAGACGACGGGGACCTGGCAATCCACACTGTTCCGGGGTGATGAAGAAATCTTCCAAGTATACTGGGCTGAGAGATTTTTGGGCGTAGTCTGGGTCCTCGTCTGGAGCATAAATAGATAAAATTCGAAGGTCGTGAGGATAAGAACCGGTATTAAAAGTAGTGGCAAAGACGTGATAGCCGAGAGGGACTTTGGCGCGCGTCAAATCCTTTCCGTCACGGATATACTTGTCAAAATCAAGGTAGGTCATGATCTGACCAACGTGAAGACGAGTAGGTTGTTGGTCGTTGTCGAACATGAGATATTCGGTTTTCTTGTGGCGAATAAAACGTGGATGTGTGATCCCTTGCAACGGACGCATATCAAAATAAAGAATGTCGATTGATGGGTTATGGATGGGTAATGTAATGTCAGACGAATGCGAAGTCTGATGGGGGAAGAAAGGAAGAAAGAATGTCGACAGTAGGGATAAGGCGTCGAATATATATGCGGTTTCTTGAATAGAGGTGATCGAAATTTGATCGAAAGAGTCGGCGGATGGGAGCGGAGTGGAAAATGGAGGGCTCAGTGAGAGGGCCCCTAGGAAGACCTGAGGGTCTTCCCGTGGTGGACTACCCTTTCCTTTGGGTAGTTCTGCTATAGTTTTCACGCCTAGTAGTTCGAAATATTCGTCGAGCGCCTGTACGTGCCGAATTTGATAATACGGCATCCATGTGATGTCACCTGTTTTCCAGTGTATTTCAAACACGGCATCCTCTGCCGACCCATGATGTGACTTAATAGCGTCAACTGCCCATTCGTCATCCGTGGTGGACCCTTCTCCTATTTGAGTATCCATCCTGCCGGGGAATAGTCTATCATCGTTAGGTACATGTAACCTTAACAAAGATGCGTGAAATACATCATGTAATCCCCGTTGTTTTAAGTGTGCAGGTAACTCAATCTTAAATGATTGATTATTAAAATCTTTAAGAATTTTGTAAGGTCCGA
>MU130544.1:116954-177218 GCA_015039465.1 Phlegmacium glaucopus
GCTCCTGCCCCAGCGCTTCAGACTATCACCTGGGTAAGGTTGTGAAACCGTTAAGGAGTACTCCGTAGTCATTTCATAACAATCTCCAATTTCACTTCGCGCCATTAGGTCTCCATGCTGCCAATTTGGGTAGTTTTTTCGCCAATTTATCAATTCACCCGTTTCAGACTCTTCGTCTGTGTCTATACCGATCGCTCCTACCGGCATTGAATTTAGGACTTCGTCATGGTCGCTGAAATTTTCTACTAAATTCATATCTATTCTGTAATTTGGAATTCCAGGCGGTTTCTGTGTGCCTCCCTTTACCACAGCTCGGTGATGACAATTTCGGCTTATATGCCCCTCTTCCCCACAGTTAAAACATCTTCCGGCTGCTCGCAATTCGGCCATTTCTTTTTCTGTGAGTTGATTTCCTCCGGGTCCTTTTTTGCTATTTTGAGCTGCTCCTGATGTACCAGCATTTGTGCCAGTATTTCGCTGGACTGGTCTCGACAACTGAGACCGGCGGTTAACAAACGAACGCCCTCTTACTGCCTGATATCGTCCCGTACCTCGCCGGATTTGATTTCCCGGCTGACGGAAGCGATTTCGAGGCTGAGAGTGGTCGTTTGGTTGATTGTTAGACCGATGATCTCGGTTATTTTGTGTAAGAGTTACTGATCGTGATGATAATCCTGGCGCACGCATCTTGTTCTTTGATGCGTCGTTCGAGTGTGTATTGGGATTCCGAGAACTATTTTGACCAGAGGGCATATTCTTTCGTTCTCGAGGATCAATTACATGGTCAGATATTTCTACCATCTCGGCTTTGGATACTATTTCCTCCCATGTAGAGTAATCTGGATGCAGACCATCCTTCCATAGAATCCTCTGTATTTTCGGCTTCAAACTATACCATAATTTGACTACTTTAAGTCTTAATGGAATGTCTCCAATCACACTATAGAGTTCTTGCAATTCATAAACATATTCTGATACCGTTTGGTTAGATCCTTGGTAGATATTATCCAACCTAAACCTTATTTGTTGCTTATAATCAAGAGGGAAACAGTAGTTGAACATTTCGGTGAAAAATTTATGCAGATTCCAATTTTTGGATTTATCAGGGGCTACCTTTTGCATATAGAAATCATAGGCCTTTCCGTCTAAGAAATGAGCCAGCGTTCTGATTTGGCGCTCTTTAGGAATCTTTCCATCCTTTATATAAGCCTCACCTTCCATCATAAATCAATGGTACGCTCTGAGATCAACCGCGCCATTGTATTCTTTTGGCGGAATTGGTTTAATAGAAGCGTCTTCGCTTCCCGGACTCTTTCCGTGACGTTTCTTCGGATTTTTCTTAGTCCTACGTTTCCTTCGTGATTTTTTTGGTTCACTACTAGTAGAAGAGCTTGTACCCGTAGTATTGTCTGATGAATTATCACCCCCCGAGTCTGAAGGTGATTCGCTCGGGTCTTTTTTCGAACTCATGTTTCGTATCTTTTCTGTGCCATATTTTAATGCTACTTCCCCTAGCATCATTCCTACACTGCTGCTAGGTGTGATTTGCGCAGCTGGTCTTGAACCAGCTCTTTTGTTTTCGTCAGACTTGTTGTTCTCACCAGTTTTCTTGTTCTGATATTTTGAGACTTCTGGCAACCGGATTTTTCTATTCGGTTCCAACTCGCTAACGGAACTTTCTTCATAAGTGTTCCGATTTTTTGATTTCCCAGATTTTCCCTTTTTGGATTTAGCCTTATGGCTCTGCAGTATCGCCTCCTGTGTTTCAGGTGCGATTTCTTCCTCGTCGAGGCTGACATTACCCCACTCTCGGGGATCAGTAGTTTTTCCTTTGTTAGTAGCTAATTGAGACGCTTCTCGGCTCTCTTTTTCCAATTCAATAACCTCTTGTCGTTTAGTGATTTTTGCCCTTTCTTCTGGGGTCAAAGAATCTGTAGCTACTCTGACTACCTTTCTCTGCTCACTAGACAGTGTTTTAGGAATAGAATACATTCTGTATTCACTATTTTCATCTCTGTTAAGAGAATCCAGGCTACGCGCGCGCCTATGTTTCACGGTGGTCCAAGGAGACCCCTCATCGGCCTCATGCTCATCATTTAGGCTATTTTCGTAATTATTGATGGGACTCACGACGTCGACTAGACGTGTGGAGGTCTCTTCTCTCGGAGAAGGCGGTCTCGAGGCTACCACATCGCTATACAAGCGAGTGGAGCTATCGGCTATCTCAGGTGTATCACCTGGCAAAGACGTCTGTCGACGTATGGGGACTGGTAAACGACTCGGTGCTACCCCAGCAGTAGTATGACTGCGTAGAACCCTAGTATTCATTCTTTTTTTTAGTAAACAATTGATTTTCGAGAAGTACTTAGCGTTGGTTGTTGTTTTTGTAAAACGAGTTTGTCGAAACTTGCGGGAATTTTCGGTTGATCAGACCAAAGGGGATCCACGGCGTGTGACGACGAGAGTTTGTTTTTTGTTTCGTCAAAAAAGATGTAACGAAAAGATAAGCCAGTGACTGTGAAGTGACTGAAGTTTGATTTCGTCACACTAGAGGAACCTCGAAAGACGGTTTAAGACTTTAAGATTCGCTAAGTCTATTTACATTTTGGTTCGTCGTTTATATACCAATAAAATAGCCACAATAAACAAATAGAAAGATAGAATAATAATCAAAATCAAAGGAACATAAAGAATGACCTTGGTCAGGTCTTTTGGTGATCGAGTGATCAATATAAAAGAAATATGAAAGAAGATAAGATAAGATAAACTTGAAACACACGTGCAGTTACTTTTATAACAGATTCGTTACACATCTAAACACGGGCAAAAAGGAAATGCTGTGCAACGTATTATGGCAACAATCCTTTCCTCGTATCAGATGACAGAAACTCGTTACGCTGTGAATATTTGAATGGCTCAGTCAGGCTGTGCGATGCTTCTTTTTGTAGTTGGCATGTTTGATAAAATTCAGAAGGCAAATCAGACAAGGGCACAAGGAACTCACCTGGAACGACTGCACTTCGTGGAAGAGCAAACCATTTCATCTTCTCCCCGTACCGAAGTTCTTGATTATGATCTTTTTGTTCATAGTACTCTACAGTCTCTCCTTGCATTGCAACGTTCTTGCAGGACCCCTACATGCAACATTTGAAAGTTCATTCTATCCACGCGAAATCGACTCCAACAAGCCCACACAGCGATCAGAATGGAACATCATTTGGAGCTGCTTCGCCACCCTCTTCGCGTGCGCATGGATTTCAGTACACCCCAATATTCCGGCTCCATTAGACAGCTCCACCCGAATATTTGTCAGGCGCTTGACGATAATGGCATGCACGCTCATTGCACCTGAGATGTTGATTGTCTGGGCAGCAAGACAGTGGTACGCAGCTCACGATATCGCGAAGAGAAATAAATGTGTGGTGTTTCTCCTTTGGAACTCTCGAAAGACTATATGACTGATTTCAATCTATCAGATCGAGGATGGACTACAACGCATGGCTTTTTCGCTTCAATGGGGGGCTTCATGCTTTACAAGGACGGTGTTATGACTGAAAATCTGGAGATCGAAAAGCTTGAAACACTTGTCGCAGAGGGGAAGATTGATTGGCCAACTATCTCGGAAAAAGACATTCAGGACAGGAGCAAAGGAGACTCATTCTCCAAAGGTTTTGCCGTTCTCCAGACTACTTGGTTCATTAGTCAATGCATCGCACGGGGTGTTGTCGGACTAATCCTTACCGAGTTGGAATTGACAACCCTCGCTTTCTCTGTTCTAAACGCCATCCTGTACTTCCTTTGGTGGAATAAACCTCTTGCTGTTTCTTGTCCTGTCGCTATCCATCTTCGTCGTACAACTTCAAATACTGCATTACCGCCCTCTGATCGAGAAGCTAGAATGCCGGCCACAAAGTACAGAGAAACTCGTGGCCAAGATATTTCCTCATTGTATTCCGACTCTTTCTATCTTTCAACTTTGCGCCCTGTACATGAAATGTCGACCACGGATTTACAGTGCAGAGAACCTCGTGACCAAGATATTTCCTCATTGTATTCCGACTCTTGTCTTTCAACTTTTCACATTGCATGTGAAATGCCGGCCACGGATTTGGAGTATGGAGAAATTGATCAAGATATATCCTCATTGACTCCCAACTATTCTCCTAAACTTGAACCTCTGGTCTTTGCCTATCCTGACTCCATTGACAGCTCCCATCTTCACCATCCTACAACTTCAGATACTACACAGCCATCTTCCAATCAAGTAGCTGGAATGCCGACCACGGATTTAGAGTATGGAGGAACTACTGGCCAAGATAAGCAGGGCCAAAAAGATGGTTTTACTATCTCCACTCCATTCCAGCGTAATCCCTCCGCCCTCATGCGCTTTTGCACCTATATCCGCGAAGAGCTCAAGGACAGAGGTTTGTTTTCCCTGATAATTATTTTTATCAAGAAGCCATTCCATATCATGTTGGATCCTATTATTTTCATGTCCTTTGGCTGTATAAGTGGCGCACACCCGGACCCTCTGTCCGTTTCAACATTCTATGCGCCATTCACATTAAGAGACAATCGTGCATAGGGTTACCAAAGTTCAGTTCAGTTCAGTTCTTGACCTCCTCAGCCTGAACTGAACTGAACTGTTTGCATATGGTCCTGAACTGAACTGAACCATTTAAGAACTGGTTCAAACTGAACTGAACTGAAGAACCATTATAAAATCTGAAATTTTACCTTTTTCTGAAAATTAATTGTACAAAGACCTTCCTTAGCCCTTAGCCACTTGATTTCCACTTATATATGATCTCAGAACTCCTCTAGAACACAGAAAACCATTGATTTATATTTATTTTCCTAAATAGGCAGTACTAATCTATGGTGACATAATAACATCACATACCAAGTCTGGCCATTACCTCCTTCCTTAGCCATTATTTCATGCTAAAAAGGACTGCCAAACCATTCCAATGTTCATAAACTACTGAAGGATCACTTTCCAGAAAATGTTAAGTCAGAAGAAGAGAATTGCCTGACCTTCTAGGAACTAACGGTTCAGCAGTTCAGTTCAGTTCGAACTGCATGAACCATAAATCTCTAAATGCCTGAACCTGAACTGAACTGAACTGAATTATCAGTTCAGTTCAGTTCAGTTCAGGTTCATGAGTCAGTTCTGAACTGAACTTTGGTAACCCTAATCGTGCAAGATTGATTGGAACAGGCATTGGCATATTATTTGGAGGCATTCACTGTATCGCATGGTCCTTTAGGTTTCCGTCGGTTGCAGAGCAATACATTTGGAGGATTAGTGCTGTCAACATCACGGTCCTCCCTATTATCATTGCTACCATCTTCACTGTCTCTTACATACGTCACAAACTGATCCCCTATGCGGCGGCTTATTGGCTTTCACGTGTTGTGCTCCTCATTCTTCCTCTTCTAGCCTTACGGTCACTTCCTCCTGAAGCACTTTTAGACCTGAAGTGGACCGTTTTCATACCCCACATATAGTTACGTTTATTTGCATTTTTTTTGTTTCGTGCTCTGGACTTTGCCATTGTACTCATACTTCTCATTACTATCAGTTGGATTGGGCACTCCTAGTCTAACTTACTTAGAAAGCGTGTATCCTTGCATTCGGGGATGAACGAGTGCGTGTGTGTAACAGCAGCCTCCTACGAGGCTACGACTTGGATGTCCCTTCCAGGTGACATTCTCGCGCTTATTCACCGAGGGTCCGCGTCATAAAGCTCATTGACCTCTACTGGGCTGTGCCAACAAGATTCCCGCATACACCTTCGCATTTTTCGCATCTCTCACTTCAATAATTCAAAACCCCTGTTCTACTGGTGTGTTTGGCCAACTTCAAAGTTCAAACCAAGCATGCATGAAGCTACCGAGGCTATAAACTTATTGTCCTTAATATTAGTATCATGATCATCCATTCCCAGCGAGTCTCTCGGATCTGGAATTCCTGCTTTCCAGGCTGGTGCCAGTGCCAGTGCATCTGGAGATCAACAATAGACGCTTTTGTATAGGCAGACTTCACTGGGCAGGATGATCTCCCAAGCGACTTACCTAGCAAGCGTGCCATTTCGTCAGTTAGCGTCCATGGTAATAGAAAAAGACTTTCTTTTTTTTGGTTACGTTCCACTGGCACAATGTTTCTACATTTTGATATAGTCACTGTTCATTCATTCAATGGAACACGATATTGATCAGAAAACGAACAGAAGTTGAAGGGAGAAAAGGCTTACACAATCATGGCGCGATCTTCGATGTTTGAAGGCCATGTAGGGTAGGTACCCTTGCTTTATAGCTTCTATGAAATCGCAGGTTGGGTCTGGTTATAGGTGGATTTGAGAGTGGATTTGTAAGGAATGAATGAAGTGTAGTTAGTGGCAGAATGAAATCTAGAAGGATTAAGATCTGAAACGTACTTCGAGAATGGTCAGGCCAAGGTTTGTCCCCTTGGCCTTCTGGAAACCATCCATTAGCAGCACCGACACGATGAGGTAGAATTATATACAACAGGTTAAGAAGAAAGTAATAACAAGATACTAGTAGGAAGGGACAAACATACCCTGATCGAAAGGCGTTGCATTCGTCCCGTCAATCCATGGGACCATGGTTTGGTAGAGGCGCTAATCCTGATTCCTGAATCGTTGAATATGATTTCAGGGAAGTCGCCACGTTGGAAGAACGATTTGTTGAAACGAAAGTGCGTAGACGAGTGTCTACGTATATACGTTTATTAAAGAGGTGTGTATATGTGAGTGAGGCCAGCCAAGAAGAGAAAGGTAACTCCTTTTTTTTAAAAAAAAAGGACTCACAAGAAACCATCCTATCCGCTCTAAAACGTATGTATGCAACCCTGATGCGAATGATTTGAGTTTATCAGTCCACCAACTGTAATATTTTGATACGCCATTTAGGGTAAGTTGTTGGGCCCCAGTTGAGGAACGAAGTTGGAGCCACTGACGATAGTTGGAGACGATCGTTTGGAAAGGGTAAGGACGTGGGCAGTATATTTGAGGCCGTTTCCACGAGATTCGACTATATCGATTTCACCTGCGATTCGAGACAAATTATAACATCATGGCAAACCCGCCAAGAAAATGCGAGCCAGTGGGCAAAATATCAAGTCAGGTGTATCAGGGTGCATCAGGAAAACGGCAGGTCTGTCTTTGGGCATCTTTGGTGTCTTTGGAAAGACATAAAGACACCAAAGACACAAAGACATGCCATCTTTGGAAAGTAAGGTACATGTCTCCCAGAGATGGTGGACATCTTTGGGAGACAGTCAATGTCTCTCAGAGATATGGTGCTGTCTTTCCAGAGATGGTCTTTGGTGTCTTTGGCATCTCTTCAGGTAGTCTTTCAATTCCTTATGCTCCCCAGATCCCCTTTAAATTGTCCCAATATCATCTCAATTCTTGCTGTATTAGCTATTACAAATACAGGAACACAAAATGTATAATTAATCATCCGAAAATAATATTCATGCACTACTGCTGCCTCTGCTCCCTCATGGCCATAACAGATCGCACACTATGAGAAACCGTTGGAAGGGAGAGGCCAGGGTTGGCATCAATGTTTATCCGAATGCAGAGAAACCTACACCAAACATATAATATAAGCAACCCCTCGGCAAGGGAGTTAGAAACAAAGACCTACCATTTTGCGTGGCGTATTTGTCGAGACCAGAGGGTTGTCAAAGGGGTACTGTGAAAGAACAAAGAGACGAGGATGGTAGAGTGTCTGGCGTGTTGTCAAAATGACGAAGAGGCAGTGATGGTAGGTTCATGGAGTTGGTAGGAGCCATACTTACCACAAAGAAAGAATACAACAAGAGCCTCTATGACTTGGCAAGTCGGGTGAAATGGCAGCTGAGGCTATGTTTCGACTTGGAAAGGGCAGTGATACATCTTGGTGATGGCAATGGTTGTGAGTGATGACAGAGAGAGGAAGGAGCACACGAGATCTGGTCTTGCCTTGGTGAATTAGGAATGATTCCCTTGCCAGTGGCGGGAGGGAAGAAAGATCGAATGTGGTACCAGTGAAGAGCTCGTCAAGGCTACCCAAGACTTAGACTCAGCGAGGGAGGAAAGGTCAGCTACGATAACGCTGAAAAGAGGACATGAACTTGAATCAGGCAGTGCGCAGGAATTTGACAGGACTTACACGTCCATGACCTACGCTTTGGTTGCTGAGTGTCCTCTGCAGTGTTCGGGAATTGGCTCTTTGCAAAGAATATAACATCAGATACATTAGAATTTAGCATGCGAACTCACACATTGATGGCTGCGATGAGTTGGCACTGAAAATGCATGCACTGGGCTTTGGAGGAATAACGCAGACGAAGGGAGGAAGCAGAAGAAATCCGAACGAAACCAATGTTCAACATATCCTTGTTGGGAATTCAACATGGTCACATGATTTCGGAGTTCCAATCCCAAAAGGTCTTCGTTGGGTCTTCGCGCCTGACTGACTGCCCCAAGCCCCGATGTACACATTAATGAAGTCGGCCATAGGCGGTGATCATAGTTGATTGTCCTGCTATGTCGAGGACAGAATCTACCCCTTTCCCACAATGACACCGTCACCGGCAACATTACACCGAAAAGCACAGTGTCAAATACCCATCACGATCGCCGTACAGTTGTGAAAAAAATGGACAATCATGGCAAGGTTTAATGCAGAGTGAAGCACACTGAGGAGTGTTGCCAAAAATATTTTTGGGTGGTTTGCCTGATGAGTGCAAATGCCTGGTAACTGTGTCTTGTCTGTGTGAGCTTGATTAGTGGTAACTCAAGTTGTAACATATTTATATTTATCTATGTTCCTGGCAGTAATAGATATTTAAACAACTGTTCTCATTCTAATATTTACAATAAAGACACTGAAGACAAGAAAGCTCCTGCTGGATTGTGAAAGATGCTGGAGACAATAAAGAAACAACCTTCCAAAGCTGAAGACACCCACCCAAAGCAAAGACGAACAAAAGACAGATTTTCCAAAGACAAAGCCATCAAAGACGCCTTCCTGGAGACAAAGATGCCAAAGACGAACCTGCTGTTTTCCTGATGTGTATCATAGGACCTTACGATATATTCAGTCAGAGCTTAGAACTTCGGATTCAGAGCACTGGGTACGTCGCTCTAGTGGCCTATGAAAGTTATAAACAACATTGTTCAGTTCCGTCACGCTACCAAGCCAAAAATGCGTTACTGCTGCTAGAGTTACAGTGCCGGCTGATACTAGTCTGTATGGCATGAGTAGAGCAAAGAGTCGGTTTTAACAGGGGAGCGATACACCGGCCCACTTTTAGTAATTACCTCCGCTTCCCTGTTTCCATACTTCCCCGGCCCATGGGAGTATGGGCCATACAGCTCTTGTAGTCTTAGCTACATAAAGTTGACTCAACACACCGCTTCTCTTCCATACTCCTCAACCAAACTACCTTGACCGCATGTAAACCATGTGTGTCCCTTCTACACAAATAAATCTGTTTATTTGTTTCCAGATCTGTCCGCCGAACCTGCTGCTATCTTAGAACTTGTCAACGTCGCTCACTCCTTTTTACTCCTTACCCCTTACCTCCCCCTGTTATTTTTCTCATAGCAGAATGGTCAGGTACTTATAAGTCAGGTACTTATATCAAGATACGAAAAGAGCGGTGTGGGTTTTACACGACATGACATGACATAGAGAGAGAGCGCGCCATTCATCAATGATTCAAAAATAAGTATGTACAAAAAAGACCCAAAAAAAACCAAAAAAAAAAACTTTCAACAGATTAACCACAAAATTATATAATTATTTATATTCACAAGTCCAATGCGGATGTAGAATCAATGTAGAAGAATGAAAGAGAATTGAGAGGATATATAACGACACCACACACAACACACAAGTCCATTGTGAAAGGTGGAATGAAAAAAAAAGAAAGTAAATGAGCGGTTTGTGTATTCGACAATATCAATAGGAGAAAATCATTAACCAAGGGTTAAGAACAATCTATACAAAGGTCAGGGGTGGAAAAAAAAAATTGAGTCATCCGTTCAATAAGAAAATATAAATAGTAAAAAAACGACTGACCGGTAAAAGAATGTGACATCCAACAACAAGTGCTAGCGGAATAATCAAAGCAAAATTCCATCCCGGAATTTGCCAGTCAAAAGGTACAATATCGGTGGTAAAAATAATCATCATGGCGATGGCTGCAAAGCAGATGATGAAAGACAACTTGAAGCCTTTCCAGATACGAGGTACTAAATGGCCGCAAATGTCAGAACAACGGCGTGCCTAAACAAAACCAAAACTCCCCCACCTTCAATCCAAAACGAGGAACGTTCGACTTCTTTTCCGGTTGCACCCCATGTCCTAGAAAACAATATCCACGTCATTAAAATACATGAAAAGCCAGCAGGTTAGCATCACTTACATATCATAAGAGAACAGATGCGCCAATATAGCGGTCGACAAATGTATACTCAGACCACCAAAGAAGAACAAGCTAGCGTATCAAAAAAAAAAAACAAAGATAAAACCCAATCAGTCCCCACAAACAATCAACCCGATAAAAGAAACTTACAAGAATGGAACCCATCTCAAATTCTCAAACATCGCTGCGAAAAAATTCCGTTGTCCCAACCTGTACTCCAAAATCGTATAACCCAAATTCCCAATACCAGGGAAAACAACGGTACAGGCGAGGAGAATCTCGAAACTGTGTAAATAGAATCGATCGAGGCTGGGAGCGATGCCGAGTAAAAGGTAGTTCATAATTGATCCAAAGGTAGCGGCAGCAATACCATCTAAAACAAGGAGAAGAACAAGCGTCAGTAAGGTGGTCCAGAGATAGAAAGACAGAAGGAAAGAACAAGGCGGGCGGGCGGACGGAAATATCAAACGCCTGCGACGGAGTCGGACCCAAGTAGAAACCGACTCACAGTACGAGAACATGTCTACACAGGCCGATAAAGGGTTGAGTAAGGATTCGACGTCTCGACGACAGAAGATCACGTACAAGACATCATTCCAATCTTGTAATGTATAGGGGCTTTAGACCAAACAAACGTCCGGAGTTGGGGACTGATAGGTCCATATCGCCACCACTTGATGAAGGGATTGAAAATGATCTCATTGCATCCTTCATACAAAAAAAGGGCATATCAGAATCAGCATCCAAAAAAACGACAAAAACAAAAGAAAAGTTGAGAGGGAATGGGAAAAAGAAAGAACCGCTCTCACCATATGCATACTTCTGCCACCTAGCAAGTTCATCCACGACTGTCAAAGACACACCCTCCTTAAACCCTCCAAGTGAATAAGTTGCCCATCTCAGCGTATACCCGTGTAAAAGCAACCTCAACGCCAAATCGAAATCTTCCGAAACGTTCGCTTCTGACCATTGTTTCACTTTATTATCTGCCGGGTCTATGAAAGCTGCATCTTGCACTGCAGACCAACGAAGAAAGGCATTGTGTCCAACGAAAGGAGCCACTTCGCCGTTAGCACAGCCAAGCGAGATACATTTGTTAATGCGACGGGTGAAGTGCGTGATACCATTTTCGAAATAATGATGAGCAACTTGCATAACATCTGAAAGAAGGAGGTGTAAGTTTAGCCAAAATATTTTCTTTCAAAATAAGGAAGAAAGAATCATACCAGATTCATGCTGAATGATGGCCACATCTGGAGATTCTCCCATCTCCCTCGCCGCATCTCTAAAGCAATCCTCAGGAACAACCGTATCCGAATCGATGATCAGGATGATCTCTCCCACTCGTAAGGATTTTCCATTCGCACACCACGGCTTGAATAGACGTCCTGATTCTTCGTAAATCTCCTCTTGTGCCATAGTCATAGCTCGATCTTCAAGGCATTCTTCTCCCGAATCCTCGGCTCCTTCAGTTTCGAGCTGGGCAAGGAATTTTTCAAGTTTGAGGGATAGAGCTAGAAATTGAAAAGACAAAAGGACATGAATATATGCGCGTGTGTGATGACGTTATGCGAAAATTATTTACCTAAACCATAGTTCATGCTACGAAAGACAGGGGGAAGAAAAAAAGAAGCTTCAACAACCAATAAGTCAAACCATCAAGTCTAACTTACTTGCTAGCCTTCTTAAACTTCCCAGCCCTCTTAAATGCACCAGGAGCTGAAGAATGTGCAGGACGAGCTACCCAACCGATGTTATGATTCGCATAAAAGGCTTTCCTCTCTTCCCGATCTTCTTCTTTGATGAGCTGCATACCGTCATCGCAAATGAATATGGCCGATGTCCCCCCTATAATTAAAAAAGGGTAATTAAGTTGCTTGTTTCTTTTTCTTTTTGAGTTGTAAGTAGACAAGTACCTTGTCGAGCATATGTCTGCATAGCTTTCTTGACCGAAAACACTGACGGAGCTCTATTCGAGAGAAAGAAAAAATAAATAAGTGATCATCATTCGAACCATAGACAGAAATGAAAGGATAAGACAAAAGAAGAGAAGATATGCCACATACATCGTCATCTCCAGACTTTCCTTATACACCGGCATCTGGATGGTGATATGCGGAAGATTCTTGTCTACTTCAGGGTTGGGTGCCGGTTTGATCGCAGAGTAATACATCGAATTTTCATGATATTGGACGACTGGTCCAAGTCTGTTTTATGAATTCATGAATGTGGTTAGTTTAGGAAGCCACTAGGAATTGCATTCTTACATGAGGCAGATGTTACCGATGAGTTGTAAACAGAAGAACTAAGTGGAATAAAAGCTGTTTTAAGCAAGAGAAAACAATAAGTAAGGGTAGACTTACTATAGAAACGCAGAAAATGACAGGCGTAGTGGCCAACAACGCAAATCGAAGAAAGCTCCCATCCAGAGCAAATTCTTCTAGAAGGACAGACACACCAGACGTCATGAAATCTAAGCATAGAAAAAGAAATATGATAGGTTAGTCATTGAGCGATGGTTATTGGAGAATATATACCCACACGCAGCCAACGCAGCTCCGCAACCAGCATAGATCGGACCTATCATGACCAATTTCCTCTCACTTGGCTTACAGCCTTTCTCTGGATCAGAAGAGCTACCACTTGTCGCAGGAGAGCGAGGCTGAAGCTTCCAACTCCACCAACGGCGTTGCGGCGCAGCAGTTATGGTGGTGGCAGCAGCTTCAGTTGGCACTTGCGCATCCGTTTTTTCATTAAATTCTGCTCGAGGCCCTTCGTCTCTTGAAACTACCGAAGGGGAAGCTCGATGAATTTGCTGTGAATGATGGGGATGATGAACACTTGGAAAAATAGAAGCAGAAGAGGCAGATCCAGGTCTACTTGAGACGGTCCGGGTCTTCCAAAGAAATTTGATCATTTTCTCCTCGAATTCTTGGGATAAAGGAATGATGTTTTCGAGGCTGTAACTCCATAAAACGACGGCCCGTTCGTCTCGCTATATTTTTTTTTGGAAAAAGAACAAGATCAAAAAGGGAATTAACAAACGAGGGAGTACGATAACTTACGATGAAAGCACCACATTGATCTTTCTCTGCTTGAGGCAATTGATCCATGGAATCTATAATCTGGAGACGGGTATTGAGGTCCAAAGACAGGGAAGTATCGTTAGGGCCCCTACATGTACGTTCGATTGTCAATAAAAATCCAAGGGCCCATATCCTGTTTCAAAAAACATACATTTTGCGAATAGCAGCTTGAATGGACGCATTTCGAATTTTGACTGCAACGATTGGATTAAGTCGACGGACAGCAGCCTCGAAAGGGACCAAAGCGGCATTTTCGTATGGAAAGACACGAAAAAAACCAGTCTCGACACGGATGGCTACACCTCCATGAGTGTTTTCTTCCGCTGACATGAACCAGTTGTCTAGCTGGGTGCTCTCATCTTATGAAGGTCAATTATATATACAAACAAAAACGAAGGAAAAAAGCTGGCTCACATATCTTGTGTAGCCAAGCATCCCACAAGTCATAGTCGCTGTTGTAGATAGTGACTGCAGACATTGTCTAAGGGGAGGACGAGAAGCTAGTCCTGGAATGGGAAGAAGAACGGGGTCCGGTGGCCGAGCGTTGAACTTTATACAGAACATCTTGGAACTCGGACAGCCTTGTGGAAGTTGAGGATCTGAGATGTGACATCCGTGACAGATGCATCCAGGTGTTCCTTGTATTCTCTCACCAAAACTTGACAAGCGGCATTGTGGAACACTTGACATGCCCCTCGAGAATACTTGCTGTCCGTTATTAGACACCGCTTTATGTGCGTTTATTCTCTTGAAACTATAGGGCACATGTATCTTAAAAGGCACACTATTTGTTCCGAATAGATAGGCAGAGTGAAATTCAGGGCATGGCATGAACATATGCCAACATTATTTTGATCTATCATTCACCCGTACCACCGAGTTTTTTCTCGACAGACGTTATTAATAAAGTCAACTTGGACCCCTGGGATCACATCGATAACAATTCCTCTCTGTTCAAGCATATCGAGTTCATCCAACAATTTCGTCTCTCTTTTGGTGTATCAAGCCCATCCAGGAACCAAGAGGTTTCACGCACATAACGTAGCCGCGACCGGCATCGATTATGTCTCATTCTCAGGGCTATTTCTAGTACATTTATCAGTGGCGGTTGCAAGTTTGAAGCTTTCGTTAACATTCGGCCCTTTGATCATTATATTATGACAATCCTGATTGTGCGAAACCTGTCAGATTTTCAATGAACAATGTCGGGGGTCCTGACAATGTTCATCCGTCGGATTGCGAGAACTTTAAGGTCTTTTGGCAGCGTGTACGTCCGAAGTTCACACGTGAATTGCCTCGCATCCTGCTCCGCAGAAGTTTGTGGACCGAAGTGAAGGTGGTCCTGGAATCTTGATATGGCCTTTGTATCTCCAGCCCTGATCTGAATGTTATACTTAATTAAGAGGCCTAGACATTTGTTTCCCTTCCAGTGGTAAGCGGATAACGCGATAACCCACCCTGTCCCTGTCCTCCAGCGTACGTCCGTGTCCTTTTTTTCTTATCCTTTTCTTCTTGTCCAACTTATAAACTACCCCCCAGTCCAAAACCTCTGAGTTTCTTCGGACAATGTCGCAGTCTAACAGTGGTACAGCCAGCAGCAGCAATAATGACAAACCGAAGACTTTTTATATCGCTGGGCAGCCTTACCCTATGAACGACAACGTGCCTAGCCCTATTCTCCGTCCAAGCAAGGCAGAAAGTCGTGTTAATGTTACTCGTCCAAACACAGCCGACACGACGTCAACTCGCCCAACCACAGCCAACTCTTTGCTCAACAACGACCCTTTCGCCACTCCCGTATCTAGTCGTCCTCCATCTATTCGGCATTTACAGCCGCCTGCGAGCCCTAATGCATCCAGAGTCGCTTTCCCAGACTCAGTCCTCACTGGCCCACGGAATAGACCCCCTGTAGCCGGCAGCCAGTCATCCGCTTTTTCTTCCGCGCGGTCTTCTTCACGTCTATCCTCGACGCCCTATTCTGCAGCAGCAGCAGCAACAGCGAATGACAACGCGGCCCCAAAAGGAAAAGTACCCCGCATGCGTTCTCACATGTTGTCCGGCTCGACCCCAATCCCAAAACCATGGAAAGACAACAAGAGCACCAGAGCCATCGTTTCTTACTGGATAGTCTACTTCATCATTTTCTTAGGAATATCAGGGGGTGCATTCCAGTGCTATTGGACTTACACACACGTTGCCTTGGATAAGCAACCGTTGTGTATAGTTTTGGAAGAAAACTTTGATAACGAGGATGCTGTCTTTGGACCACAAGGAACTTTCTTTAGAGAAGTTAATATGGATGGATTTGGGTAAGTTCTTTAACCGGCGGTCATTTCTCCTTCTCCTGTCCTGCCTTCCAAACCTTTCCTGCTACGAAAGCTTCTATTCTCACTGCAATCCATCAAATCACTGACTCACTCTTACCATAGCAATGGCGAATTCGAAATGACAACTGCATCTGTCAACAATTCCTTCATCAGAGACGGAATGCTGTATATAGTCCCAACTCTCACATCAGATAACATCGGCACAGCCGCCGTTCTAGACGACGCAGTTTACAACATCACCGGCTGTACATTCAACATCACGCATCCGAATAACGGCTTCTTGCCTAGCGGCGTTTTTGATCAAGCTGGATATCTACAGTCATGTAGCGCTGTTAGCAATGCTACGTTGGGAACGGTGATTAATCCTGTACAAAGTGCGAGATTGACGACCAGGAATAGCGCTAGTATTCGTTATGGCAGGGTGGAGATTAGAGCCAAGATGCCGAATGGGTAGGTTTATTTCTATTTTTAGTCCCGATCCGTATAGACGAAAGCTGACTTTTTGCTTAATAGTGATTGGGTGAGTCAGCTCACGGTATCATAAACATTCATAGACATATCTGATACTCAACAATTGAAGTTATGGCCTGCGTTATGGATGCTCCCAAAGGACAACGTATACGGTCAATGGCCATTAAGCGGTAAGCACCTAAAAACAGATTCACAAACCTCAGCCAACTCAACTCTCTCTCTCTCTCTCGCAGGTGAAATCGATATAGTCGAATCTCGTGGAAACGGTCTCAAATATACTGCCCAGTACGTCCTTACCCTTTCCTTTTTTTGAAACAATCCTCTTCAACTATCTATCATCCAGTGGTTCCAACTTCGTTCAAGGTTCCCTCAACTGGGGCCCAACACCTTATCTAAACGGCATATCAAATTCTTACAGTTGGTGGACTGATAAACGTAAATCATTCGCATCAGGATTCCATACGTACGTTTTAGAGTGGACAGATAGTTTCTTGTGAGTCCTTTTTTCGTTTCTCTTCTTGGCTGGACTTAATCATATATACACCGCCCTGTTTGATAGACGTATATACGTAGACACTCGTCTACACACTCTTCTCGACTTTCGTTTCAACAAACCTTTCTTCCAACGTGGCGACTTTCCTGAAATCATATTCAACGGTTCAGGGTTAGCACCTCTGCCTAACCCATGGATTAACGGGACGAATGCAACGCCCTTCGATCAGGGTATGTTTCCCCCCCTTTCTTTTCATCAATTTCTTCTTAACCTGTTGTATAGAGTTCTACCTCATCATGAACGTAGGCGTCGGTTCTACTAATGGATGGTTTCCAGAAGGTCAAGGCGACAAACCTTGGCTTGATCATTCTCGAAGTACGTTTTCAGATCGATATCCTTCTTGATTTCATTCCACTAACTACACTTCATTCACTCCTTTCCAAATTCACTTGTAACCAGACCCAGCCCGCGATTTCATACAAGGTATGAAGCAATGGTACCCTACGTGGCCTTCAACCGTCGAAGATCGCGCCATGATTGTGTAAGTCCTTTTCTCCCTTCAACTCCTTTTCGCTCCGTTGAATGAATGAACAGTGACTATGTCAAAATGTGGAAACATTGTGGAACGTAACCAAAAAGACGTTTGGATGTGAGGATTAAACCATATACATCAATGGTATATACTCCCGGGCTGTAGATTATTTATTTATTGTGTCGATGTCGATAATGGATGGGGTTGGGTGTTTTTTGATGTTTTTCTTTAATTATTTTAGGGCGTTTGTCGGTTTTTTTTTTGGGATTTCTTGGGTAGTCTTGAGTTCTTTACATTCTTTTAGTGGTTACAATTTGGGGTGTTCATGATATATAATAGTTTCTTTTTTGCATGGTATTTTATTATTATTATGGACGCTCACTGACGAAATGGCGGGTCGCTTTGCAATATTTTTAATAGTAGATCATCTTGCCCAGTGACTAACCCTGTTGTCTATACCAAAGCGTCTATTGTTCATCTTCAGATGCGCTGCCACCAGTTGGAAAACAGGACTACCCCGATCCGAGAGACTCGCAGGGAACGGATGATCATGATACTAACATTAAGGCAACCAGTAAGTTTATAATCTCGGTAGCTTCATGCATGCTTGGTCCGAAGTCGGCCAACTTAACACACTAGTAGAACATGGGTTTTGAATTATTGGAATGAGAGATGCAAAATGCAAAATGTGTATGCGGGATTCTTGTTGGCATAGGCGCCCGGTAGAGCTCATTGACATCCTCGGTGAATAGGCGTGAGGATGTCATCTGGAAGGGCGGTCGTAGCCTCGTAGCGAGGCTGCTGATGGATCATTTTGAAGTAGCGTCGAAGTTTGATTTCGGCGTTTATGGCGATGAGGAGAATGTTCATATCTTGGGTTTCGTCGCGGTTCTGCAAGTCGTATCGGAAGGGTGGTAAGCGACTCGCAAATGCTTCGGTTGCATCATGCAACACAGTTCTGGTAGCAGGATCATAGATGGGGAGGACTGTAGAGAAATTACCTACATAATGCTCGACTCAGCTCAATATCAACACACGCAATCGTGCATCCCCGAATACAAAGCCGGACTAGGAGACAGTGATAAGAAGTATGACTACAATGTCAAAGTCCAGAGCGCAAAAACAAAAACAAAAAAGTCCAAATAAACGTAACTATATGTGGGGTATAAAAGCGGTCCATTTCAGGTCTAAAAGTGCCTCAGGAGGAAGCGAACGTAAGGCTAGAAGAGGAAGAACGAGGAGCGCAACACGGGAAAGCCAATATACCGCCATATAGGGGATCAGCGTGTGAATTATGCCGGGGACAGTGAAGATAATAGTCATGATAATAGGGAGGACTGTGATGTTGACAGCACTAATCCTCCAAACATATTGCTCTGCAACCGACTGAAACCTAAAGGACCATGCGATACAATGAATCCCACCAAACAATATGCCAATGCCTATTCCAATCAATCTGCCACGACTATCGATTAATGGAAGTGACGCATAGAATGTTGAAACGGACAGAGGGTCCGGGTGTCTGTCACAAGAGTCGAAGGACATGGAAATAATAGGACCCAACATGATGCGGAATGGCTTCTTGATAAGAATAATTATCAGGGCGAACAACCCTTTGTCCTTGAGCTCTTCGCGGATATAGGTGCAAAAGCGCGCGAAGGTGGAGGGATTACGCTGGAATGGAGTGGAGATAGTAAAACCATCCTTTTGGCCCTGTTTATCTTGGCCAGTAGTTCCTCCATACTCTAAATCCATGGTCGGCATTCCAGCTACTTGATTGGAAGATGGCTGTGTAGTATCTGGAGTTGTAGGAAAGACAGGATAGACGTCGGAATGCAATGAGGAGATATCTTGGTCAGGAACTGCGGCGAACGGTAAACTGGATTCTGAAGAATAGTCGGAATACAGCGAGGAAATTTCTGGGTCACGAGTTTGTCTGTGCTCTGAATCCGTGGCCGGCAGTCTAGCTTCTCGAGCAGAGGACAGTAATGCAGTATTTGAAGTTGTAAGGCGACAAAAATGGACGGGGACCGGACAGGAAACATCGAGAGGTTTATTCCACCAAAGGAAGTACAAGATGGCGTTTAGAATAGAAAAAGCAAGGGTTGCCAATTCCAATTCGGTGAGGATTAGCCCGGCAACACCCCGTGCGATGCATTGACCAATGAACCAAGTAGTTTGGAGAACAGCAAAGCCTTTGGAGAAAGAGTCTCCTTTGCTCCTGTCCCGAATGCCTTTTTCCGAGATAGTTGGCCAATCAATCTTCCCCTCTGCCACAAGCCTTTCAAGCTTTTCGATCTTCAAATTTTTAGCCATAACACCATCTTTGTAAAGCATGAAGCCCCCCATTGAAGCTAAAAAGCCGTGTGTTATAGTCCATCCTCGATCTGATATTGAAATTAGTTATATGGTCATTCGAGAGATCCAAAGGAGAAATATTACACCTTCATGTCTCTTCGCGATATCATGAGCTGCGTACCACTGTCTTGCTGCCCATGTAATCAACATCTCAGGTGCAATGAGCGTGCATCCCATTATCATCAAGCGCCTGACGAATATTCGAGTGGAGCTGTCTGATGGAGCTGGAATATTAGGATGTACTGAAATCCATGAGCACGCGAAAAGTGTGGCGAAGCAGCTCCAAACGATGTTCCATTCCGATCGCTGTGTGAACTTGTTGGAGTCGGTTTCGCGTGGTTTCGCGTGGATAGAATGAACTTTCACATGTTGCGTGTGGAGGTCTTGCGAGGACGTTGCCATGCAAGAAAAGACTGTAGAGTATGAACAGGAATGTCATCATCAGGAGGGGGGAATATAAATTGGTTTGCTCTTCCACGGAGTGCAGTCGTTCCGGGTGAGTTCCCTGTCTGACTTGCCTTCTGTATTTTATGGAACCATGCCAGCTACAAAAAGAAGCATTGCACAGCCTAGCTTAGCGGGTTTCTGTCATCTGGTGTGAGGAAAGGTATAACCGATAACCAATTATCTTGCACGGCATTGTGGCCTTTTAGCCCGTATTTCAAGCGAGTCACTAACATGTGACCGAGTAATATTTGTTGTAATAATTTCAAGCGAAATTAGGGCTGCGCAACGTGCTGTAACCATACCGTAACACCCATGTACTATAGCTACAGTTACGGTGCGCAGCCCTATCAGTTGCATGTTGCAAATTGCGATGCAGGCTCGACACCGGTGGCCTTACCTATCGGAATTTGTAATCACATAAAAATTATTTGGGGTTTGATTACTCAATCTTCTATTGCTATCTCATAGGGATTGGAGGCAAGTCTACTTGCAATGATGCAATACATGATGCAATTTTCATAGCATGTATGAAAATGTGTTGCGTGATGAAATGATGCGTGATGCAATTTTCGGCAACGACCGATTATTGATAAAACATTTGTTGCGTGATGATGATGTATGACGGTATTCTAATCTACGATCATTCTTCACTGCGATCATTTCTTCACTGCGATCATTCTTCACTATGATTTTTCCAGTGTGATTTGACACGACTTCCCACGGTTCCCCCTCGACGAGCTATACCAAGTAACGATCAACGTCTTCAGATCTCAAATAGAAGAGCAGGCATAGTTGTATGCAGAGATCGATTCCGTCAGAAGAGTTCATCATCTTGGCCTTTTAGGCCGACAAGCCACCAGAAAACAAAAATCACGCTGTTCCCTGTAATACGAGAGCATTACACTGCCATGCCTTGCACATAACGTGGACCTAATATTTCGCTGGTCGTAACTGGTCTACTCGTCCAAGGTACTAACAGTCAACTCACCCAAAGACAACCAACTCTTTGTCCAGCCCTTTCGCCACTCCCATATCTAGTCGCCTTCTTTCACCGACAACTAATCCATCCATTTTTTCCTCTGCACAGTGCCCATCCTCAACGCCCTTACGTTGACAACATAACCCACTGTACAACATCACAAGTGCAAACAATAAGTTCTTGCTCAACGCTCGGAGTCAACAGAGCAGGATTTTAGCACGGGAGGGTGATTACTCCTGTCCAGAGTGTGAGATGGACATCCAGGAATATGCGCCGCTAGCATTCATTTTGGAAGAGTGGAGATTCTAGAGTAAAAATGGCAAAAATGGATGAGTCCTGTAGGTCTGTAGACGATAGTCCTTTTTTTCAATTATTGGCTTTGTTTAAATTCTAATTGGGTGAGTCATCTCCGAAATTGTGCACATTGTAACTCTCTGACCCTCGTCATTTGCTCCTATGGCCCGTATTATGGATGCTCCTAAAGGACAGCATATTATAGTCCATGGCCGCTGCTTTTAATCCGTAAACATTTTATTGCCCTACTCTTTCCCTCTGAAACAAATCCCACCAATACCACCTAATTATGAACATCAGCTTCCAACACCGGGTCTAAACACCTAGCCTAACGGTATATAGTTGGTGGACTGAGAAACATAAATCGTTTGCTTTAGATGGACCAACAACTTATGAGTTTTCTTCTTCCTTCTTTTTTTCGTTGGCCTCACATAAACGTTAACCGTCACTACTCGCTGCCCTCCAAATAGACGTATGTAACTCGTAGATGTCCTAAATGGCATATCAAAATCTCACAGTCGGCGGACTGATAAACATAAATTATTTGCATCAGGGTTCCATACATACGTTCTAGAGTGGACAGATAGTTTCTTTTGAGTCCGTGAGTCCTTTTTTTAAAAATTTTACATTTCTCTTCCTCACTTACATATACAACGCCTATTTAATATACTTCTGTGTTTTTTTTACACTCATCTACTCACTCTCCTTGACTTTTGCTTTGACAAACCGTCCTTCCAACGTGGCGACTTTCCCGAAATCATATCCAACGATTCAGGATTGGCGCCTCTACCTAACCAGTGGATTAACGGGACAAATGCAACGCCTTTCAATCAGGGTATGGTTCTTTTTCCTATTTCTCCTCATTACTTTCCTCTTAATACGTTGCATAGAATTCTACCTCATCATGAATGTAGGTGTTGGTGCTACTAATGGATGATTTCCAGAAGGTCAAGGGGACAAACCTTGGGTTTGACCATTTTCGAACTACGTTGCAGATCCTAATCCTTCTTGATTTAATTCCGTTACTCATTCATTCCTTTCAAATCCACTCAAATCCACTTGTAACCAGACCCAGCCCGCGATTTCATAACATCTATAAGCAATGGTACCCTACATGGCCTTCAAACATCGAACGCCATGATTGTGTAAGTCCTTTCTCCATTCGCCTCCTGTTCGTTCTCTAATCAATATCGTCCTCCGTCCGTTGAATAAACAGTGACTATGTCAAAATGTGGAAACATTGTGGAACGTAACTAAAAAAAAAAGGTTTGGATCTGAGGATTAAACCACATACATCAATGGTATTTACTCCTGGGCTAGTAGATATATTTATTGTGTCGATGTCGATAATGGGTTGGGTAGTCTTGGCTTCTTCAAATTCTTTTGGTGGTTACAATTTGGGATGTTCATGATGTATAATAGTTTTTGCATGGTCTTTTTCCATTATCATGGACGCTAATTGACAAAATGGCACGTTTGCTAGGTAAGTCGCTTTTGAATTCCTGCCCAGCCACCAAGTCTGTCTATACCAAAGCGTCTGTTGTTGATCTCCAGATGTTCTGCCACCAGCTGGAAAACATAATTACCGGATCCGAGAGACTCGCTGGGAACGGATGATCATGATACTAACATTATGCAACCAATTTTATAATCTCGGTTAGCTTCATGCCTGCTTGGTGCGAGGTCGGCCAAACACACCAGTAGAACGGGGGTTTTGAATTATTTGAGTGAGATGCGAAATGCGAAATGCGGAATGCGGAATGTGTAAGTATATGCGGGAATCTTGTTGGCACAGGCACCTAGTGAGTATAGAGCTCATTGACATTCTCGGTGAATAAGCACGAGAATTTTATCTGGAAGGACGGTTGTAGCCTCGTATTATCGAGGCTGCTGTTGGATCATTTTGAAGTAGTGTCTTGAAACTTGAGTTCAGCGTTTCAGGAAAATATTCATATCATGGGTTTCATCGCGGTTCTGAAAGTCGTGTCAGGCTCGGTCCAAATGCAAGGATACACGCTTGCTAAGTAAGTTACGCTAGGAATGTCCAATTCAACTGATAGTAATGAGAAGTATAAGTACAATGTTAAGTCCAGAGCACGAAAACAATAACGTGCAAATAAATGTAATTATATGTGGGGTATAAAAGCAGTCCATTTCAGGTCTAAAAGTGCTTCAGCAGGAAGCGACCGTAAGGCTAGAAGAGGAAGAACGAGGAGCACAGCATGTGAAAGCCAATAAACCACCATATAGGGGATCAGAGAGTGATGTATGCCGTATCGAAAAATGACAGCGAAGATAATAGTGATGATAATAGGGAGGACCGTGATGTTGACAGCACTAATCTTCCAAATATATTGCTCTGCAACCGACTGAAACCTAAAGGACCATGCGATACAGTGAATCTCACCAAACAATATGCCAATGCCTATTCCAATCAATCTTGCATGACTTTCTCTTGATGTGGGTGGCGCATAGAACGGTGGAATGGACAGAGGGTCCCGGTGTCTGTTACCCATAACATCAAAGGACATGGAAATGATAGGAGCCAGCATTACTTGGAATGGCTTCTTGACTATTAGGGTGAACAACCTTTTGACCTCGACCTTTTCGCAGGGATAGGTGCGAAAACGCGTGAAGGCAGAGAGATTATGCTGGAATATTTTGCGGATATAGGCGCGAAAACGTGCGAAGGCAGAGGGATTATGTTGGAACGGAGTGAAGATAGGAGGATAGTCGGAAGTCAATGAGATATCTTGGTCACGAGTTTCTCTGAACTGTAAATATGTGGTCGACATTTCACATGCAGTGTCCAAAATTGAAAGGTAAGAAAAGTCGGAATACAATGAGGAAATATCTTGGTCACGAGGTTGTAAATCTGTGGTCGGCATTTCATATACAGGGCGCAAAGTTGAAAGATAAGAAGAGTAGGAATACAATGAGGAAATATCTTGGTCACGAGTTTCTCTGTACTCTGAATCCATGGCCGGCACTCTAGCTTCTCGATCAGAGGACGGTAATGCAGTCTTTGAAGTTGTAGGAGGACGAGGATGGATGGCGACAGGACAGGAAACACCAAGAGGTTTATTCCACCAAAGGAAGTACAAGATGGCGTTTAGAACAGAAAAAGCGAGCGTTGTCAATTCCAACTCAGTGAGGATTAGTCCAGCAACCACCCGTGCGATGCATTGACCAATGAACCAAGTAGTTTGGAGAACGGCAAAGCCTTTGGAGAAAGAGTCTCCTTTGCTCCTGTCCTGTCCTGAATGTCTTTTTCTGAGATAGTCGGCCAATCAATCTTCCCCTCTGCCACAAGCGTTTCGAGCTTTTCGATCTCCAGATTTTCAGTCATAACACCATCTTCGTGAAGGATGAAGCCCCCCATTGAAGCAAAAAAGCCATGCGTTGTAGTCCATCCTCGATCTGATATATCGAAATCAGTCATATAGTCATTCGAGAGATTCAAAGGAGAAAGATCACACATCTATGTCTCTTGCGATATCATGAGCTGCGTACCACTGTCTTGCTGCCCATATAATCAACATCTCAGGTGCAATGAGCGTACATCCCATTATCATCAAGCGCCTGACGAATACTCGCGTGGAGCTGTCTGGTGGAGCTGGAATATTGGGATGTACTGAAATCCATGAGCACGCGAAAAGTGTGGCGAAGTAGCTCCAAACGATGTTCCATTCCGACCGCTGTGTGAAATTGTTGGAGTCGGTTTCGCGTGGATAGAATGAACTTTCACATGTTGCGTGTAGCGGGTTTCTGTCATCTGATATGAGGAAAGCCGGGATTGTCGCCATATAAATGATAAATGATAACCGATAACCAATTATCTTGCACGGCATTGCGGCCTTTTAGCCCGTATTTCAAGTCCGTGTTGACTTTGATCATGAGCGCTTGAGCCTTCTGCGGTTAAATGAAAAATGAATATAGAACCTACACTGGCAAATTTAGACAAGAGCATCAGTGCCATCCATCCCGTGTACACAATGTGAACCTAATATTCCGCTGGTCATAACTGGTCTACTCGTCCAGGGTACTAACAGCCAACTCTTTGTTCACCACTCCCATATCTAGTCGACTCGCCCTCTTTCATCGACAACCAATCATCCGTTTTTTTCTTCTGCACAGTGCCCATCCTCAACGCCCTTACATTGACAACATAACCTAAACAGAATATTGCAATAATACAGTTAGTGGACTGAGAAACATAAATCGTTTGCTTTAGATCTAGAACGCTAAGTGTCACTGACTCAAGCCGTATATACCTCATGGACGGCGTCTATGCACCTTCCTCAACTTCCGCTTCAACAGACCATTCTTCCAATGTGGTGATTTTCCTCAAATCATTCAGGATATAACCCGAGGATTAACGGGAAGAATGCAACGCTTTGATCGAGGTGTGTTTCTTTTCTCTCTTTTGATTCGTTGCTTCTTTTATTGTCACGGGATGTTTCCAGATGTTTCCCAGCGAATGTTTGACTATGTTTTGACAGTTGCAATCGGATTGGATAATGATAATGTATGTCATTGTACCTAAAACCTATGACTCTGCTCGGATAACGCTGTTAATTATGGAGCGTCCATCTGTCAGGCACAGGCATATACCCCTGTTAAATGCTTGGCGACCCTGCACTGGATTGTCCTCGCGTTAAGTCAGAGGTCATTATGCTTGTAGACTGCAACATCTATTGAATGGCTTCCACTCAAATACTATCCTCAAAGTCCAGTACTACGAGTGGCGACAATCCAACAAGTACCAATAGCCTCCATGCCACCTTCTTTGACAAAACACCAGAAAGAGCAGCCGCCCGTGCGATTTATCTCAAAAATTTCCTAGGTGGTACTGTCTTAACAATCGTCCTCATCTTCTCCGTTTTCGTCATCTTCTGGAATGCTTTTGCCAATTCTCCTGCTCACAACCTTCCCGGTTGGATAGTGGTACGTCTGATCCTGCTTCAAAGACAAACGACGAATGATAAACCTCTCCTGCTAATTCAGGACTTCGATGGTAGTCTTCTTGGTCAAGAAATAATTCAAGGATTAAAATTTCAACCAAGTTTCTCCAAAATTACTTGGACCGTTGTTTCTGCTACTCAATTTCCTTCGGGTATCGAAGATCTTGGACATGCTGTCATGGAGGAACATACATGGGTTGCGGTTGCCAGTTAAGGCCATGTTATTTCATTTATCAACGGATTTTAGACTAACTCATAATCTTAAGTCAACAAAGGATCTACAGCACGCTTATCTGCTTCACTTACTTCTCCCAACGCGTCATACAATGGCGCTGATGCTATAACGGTATTCGTAGTTGAGGCACGCAACGAGATGGCATTGTAAGCCCCTTGTTAAAAATGAACTATCATCTACAATCATACTTATATATATTCTCAGCACTGGCCTAATCATACCCTCAGTGAGTCTACCCCCATTCGCTAAACGTTTTATCACTTAACATACGCCGAGAAAAGGTCCTGCCAGCTTTGGACGCGATTACTAAATCAATTGCACTGCAGAACGGTCAACGTTTATCCAATTCTTCTCTTCTTTCCTCTATACTCTCAATATCTCCGCAAACCATTGTTCAGCCTGTTTCCTATACACTCGCTAATCTAGCACCTTTCAACGTACCCTTGTACGTATCCACTCTATCTACTTCAAAATGCTTTACTTACTTAACCTATCACAGGGCGTCAGCAGTGACATATATTGGGCTAATCTACCAAATAATTATCTCATTCTTTATGGTCGTACGTCTCTATTTCTTATCAAATCTTTTCAACGACTAGAAGACAATTCATCACGATAGGTGGTGGGCTTTAACGCTCGAATGGCGTCTGGGCTAGAAAAATCGCTGTCCACAAGTTCCCTAATCGCCGTTCGATTTGTGTCCGTATTTGGTTCTTTTTTCGCCGTCTCGGTATGTTCCCACCGTTCTTGGAATTTCCAGGCTCATTGACATAGTGTCTGTAGCTTTTCTACTCCCTTCTCAGCGTGGCGTTCCAGTTAGAGCTTACTAACAGGTATGAAATCACCTCTTTTTTTTATATATTTATTTTCATTTTTTCCCTTAATTTAGATTTGGCCATGCCGGATTTATCATCTTTTGGATGCTCAATTTTTGTGGCATGCTGGCAGTGTTTGTTGTCTTCCTTTCCCCCTCATATTACCGAGCCGAGGATTAATGTATTCCCATATCCAGCGGACTCGCATTAGAATCTGTGATTCCATTACTCACGACAAAATTCATACCTTTTTTCTTACTCACATGGATAATCAGTACGTCTCTCGACCTATTCAAACGCGTTCCAAATGTCCTAACACAATCTACCATAGTAAATATCTCTGTCTGTGTTTTCCCTATCGAAGTTATGCCTAACTTCTATCGTTACGGATATGCCGTGCCCTTCTACAGCATTTCACGTGCGATGCGGACAATCATATTCGGAACTAAGAATGCAGGTGGATAGATTAATTTTTTTATTGATTTTATGTGTATGGGTTAATTTCCTTTTTTTTGCTTCTTTGTTTTGCTAGTTGGATTGTCCTTTGGAATTATCCTTGCTTGGACAGCTATCTCTTGCATTACCCTGCCTCTCATCCAGTGGTATGTGCGTAGGAGATCACATCGATCACAGGCTGGACTAGAAAATCAGGTTTTGCCCACTGAAACGTAGTCACATATGGGGTTCTACCTACTCGCTCGCAATGTGCACCTTTCAAAATCTAAATTTAACTGATAGTGGAGATTTTAGTAAACAAAAGATCTATATCATGTACAGTAATAATATCCAGCACTGTAACCATATACATACAATGTACCCACAGGAAATAGATCATTGTCAAATGTCAATTATGTAGAAATGAAACAACCGTACCGAACGAAACTTTCTGTTTTTACCACGCCCGGCCCCCTTGAAACCCGTGCTATAAAATGTAATCTTCGGACCGAATTCTCGTCGCGTCGAGCTCAAGCGACGATGGAGGCCTTTTGCTACTTTTGAGTGTGAAATTTGTTATATTTATTATAGGCGCCATGTAAATCAAAAGTTGGGACTTATGTAAAGGATGGATGTTTATGTGACTTCCTCGTTGATAGGGGATGAAACCACGAGGATAACATATAAGCAAGGGGGAACTGGGCCGTTGTTCCATGACCCGAGGTAGAGGGGGAAGGGCTTAAATTTTTCATATATTTAGGGCCATCTGGGCCGTTCCCCAGCATTGTAAGGTATTTGATGGGCTCCTGAGGTCATCCTGACCAGTTTTTGATGATAATAAAAATATTTAGCCATTGTTGACAAAAATTTAACATAAGGAATCTCCAAAAGAAACATGGGGGATCTCCGAAAACATTGGAGATATGTTCTCGGAGATTTCCCATCACAGAGAATTGCCATTTTGGGCAGAAACATACCTTATTTAGGGGGAGAAGGGATCAGCCCTCCAGCCCTTAAGAAAATTTGCCTACCCTGGGCAATTTTTGCAATCCCGGTTCCCCTTGCATAAAAGGGTTTCTAACACGGGTTTGGGAGGGCTTGAGGCGCGGTAATTTTAAACGACAGACTTCATACAGCGTGATCCACGGTGATCCCGTCTTCCATCACATGATTCACATCACATATACCGAAGTCTGTCTAGGAGAGACTAGAACGCATCTCACGTTACTAACATGTCCAGCCCGAAGGGCTTAAATTGGGCAGGAACATACCTTATTTAGGGGGAGAAGGGATCACCCTCCAGCCTTTAAAAACATTTGCCTACCCTGGGCAATTTTTGCAATCACGGTTCCCCTTGCATAAAGGGTTTCTTGGGAGGGCGTGGGGCGCGGTAATTTTAAACGACAGACTTCATACAGCGTGATCCACGGTGATCCCGTCTTCCATCACATCACGTATACCGAAGTCTGTCTAGGAGAGACTAGAACGCATCTCACGTTACTAACATAGCCCGATAGTAATCTAACCCAGCCCTGCCCGGAACAGGGAAGGTATGACAAGACCAGGTTAAAAGGTGGGCGACCATTGCTCTTTCCTGCCATCAGTTCCTCCCCTCACAAGCCTGCCTATTGTCCATACTAACTAAACATGACTACTTCCCCAAACGACGCACTTGTTGTTAAGCTACTTACTGCAGCTAACCAGAAAGAGCGAATCATTGATCTTGTAAGATTGTTTCCCCAGACTCGCCATCATTTATAGGTTACTGAGGACTGTGTAACCCTTCGTAGAAAGATGCTGACTTCGTCTTCGACTTTATCAACTCGACTCATACAGCCCAGGGAGCGGATGGTCTCCAATTTCGCTACCTTTCTCCTCATATTATACTAACTAAAATCATCGCCCACGTATAGGCTTCATCACCGTTGTCAACCCTGCCTCTTTCCCCGCCCTTCTCACTGGTGGCGGTGCCATCGGGGTCGGGGTAAATCATTTACAATTGCCTCCGATTAATTATGACGTTTCGTTCTAACACCGATAATCAGGTAATCGGCCCCTGCGGCCTCAACACTCCCCACATCCACCCTCGTGGATCCGAGATTCAAATTAATGTCGGCGGGGGAGTCTTGATGGCTCAATTCATCCAGGAAAATAGTGCACGAGTAGTTAATAACCTCCTGCCCCCAGGATCGGCAACTGTGTTCCCGTTCGTCACCTTTTTCACGTCGACACCGTCTCCCACAACTTATAAACCACACAATTTTATTTTATTTTATCTCCAGGAAAGGGGCCATTCACTTCCAACAGAATCTTGGATGCAATCCTGTTACCTTCATCGCCAGTTTTGATTCTGTCGATGCCGGTGTTTCGCAGGTAGCTCTCAATCTGTTTATGTTGGACAAGGAGGTCCTTAGTGCTACTTTCAATGATATTGGGGTGGAGTTTTTGGACAAGTTGGTCGTACCCCCTAACATCGCTCTCGGTATGTGGCTTCCAGTTTGACATTTTTCAATGTTTCAGAGTCTCTAATCAAACTTATAGGAGCTCAGTCGTGTTTCGATCGCTGTGGAATTAACCGCAATAAATTCGTGTTCAAGTATGTATTGAATATAACCACTCTCCTCCATTCTAGTAACCATCATCTTTCATAGCGGAACATTCGCTGACTTTTTTGAGTCCACTAAAAACCACAAAGCGCTCGTCTCTGCCAGTCCCTATCAAGCAATGTTAGGGTCTGGAAGCGACCCTAACACCATGTCTGGAATATTCAGCAGGTCATTCGCCCCCAGCCAGGGGATCTCATTCTGTGAAAACCCTTTGCGATCCACCGTCATCGGACTCAGCGCTACTCTCATTACCGTGATTCTCCTCGCGTTGTTTGTGGTCATTAAGGGCATGCGCAGCCAGCGTAAGGCTAAAAAGGCCCAGCATTTGGAGGATGTGAGTGCGAATATAGTTAATGCCCCGTATAGCGATGCTGTGGTGTTTGTAGAGAAAGCATGAGGTCACAGCGATGAGATGGCGGATGGATTAGTGACCTAGTATTGTTTGTATTTGATGTTGAAACTCCATCAATGGAAGCTCGAAATCTATATTTAATAAACCGTTTATATCGGAAAAAGGAAAAGAAGAAACCAGGTAAACAATATAGTACCCAGTCGATCATCACCACTCGGGTTGTCGGATCTGGATGTCCGGTGCCGTTAAGAAAGGCTTCAAAAGTTTTAGACACGACAAAAAGATTATTCAGTGTATGTTTCAAGATGAACGCTCATTGTCAGAAAAACAGGAGGCCGAGAGCTAGTTCACGTGAGAGGCGGTGGCGATTGCGGCTTGTCAAGATATATTAACGAAGAATTTCCGTCGTTGGAAGATATTGGATTAAACGGGAGGTAAATCTGAGATATTGACAACTGTGCCATCATCACAGATAACTCTAAATCGAACTGTTCAGTTTCACCAAAGCAGAAATAAAAGCACCTAAGCGATAAAAGAAAGGCTATGATAATCTGAACAGACGCACGAACAGTGTAAGGAGCTCCCTTCTCCTTTCTAATACTTGTGAAATAGAGCGTGCCAGAACCTGGGTATGAATCGTCAGAAAGAATAGAAACAAAACTTAAAAGATGACAAGACCTTTTGATCCTCGTATTCTGAAGCTCACATCAATGTTCCCTTGTAGTTGACCGATCTAATAAACATAAATGATGAGCGATTTACAACAAAGCATTTGAACAATATCGGGGCTTGCAAGGAAAAGAAGGAAAGTACTCACCTGACCAGACACATATGGATCACCATTCAACCACCACTCTGGTTGAGGTCTAATCACCTCGCCCAAAACCCCATGTAATTGAGGATCGGCTTTCACAGCACGAAGTATACTTCTAAACACTGAGCTGGACAGTTTTTCATCGTTCCTAACGTAAGTAATAAATGCTGCCCATGCAGAACCCCCGACAATCAGAACTCCGAGAGCCACAGGCCACCTGGACTATCGAACAGATCCCAAGTTAAAAATCAGAAATAAGAATCATGATAGGGCGAAAGTGGCCAAAAAAAACCTTTGCTGTAGGGAGCTCCCTAAAAGGTGGGTGCTTCGCGTAGTATGGTCGCGGTCTTGATGTTTCAGAAAAGGTTTCAATTACAGGTTGACGCGATGGAAGAGGTGGTCGTGGAAGTTGTGTTCCAAAGTATCGAGCCAATAAGTTTGGGAGGAGATCCCGTTCAAAGGTAAGTCTAGCAGGTTTGAGAGAACGGTTCAAGATGGCAGACATTTTAAACGAATAGTGAATACGCTATGGTTCTGAGCTCGATGGCATGGATGTGGTATGTAGAGACACGCATTGTCACATGATTCCGGTTACACCCTTGCTTGGTGATTACACGTGATTTTTGATTCTCGCCGAATCTTTTGATCAGGGTTATTCGCTGAGCGTCAAGGTGAGGCTAGAAACAAGTTGTCTCAACTTGAAGATAGGACTTCAAAATAAAAACATGTAACAAATGTGATTATAAGTATGAGAAACTTATCGGTAAATTGATTCAAAATTGGTTTTTGCTGGTTTCAGAAACCTAAAAACCAGCAAACAATCATACATTAATGCAAGCCATTAACAAGTTAAAAATGTACAGAAGCACCACTCATTAATAAACTTATGATAGGTTTTGAGGTTTTTGTAGACCGGTTTCTTAAGTGGTTTTTGTTAAAACATACCTGGCTCTTGAACTGTTGAGGTTTTTGGGTTTTATGCCGGCTTTTTATGGATTTTCTGGACCTCAAAAAACCTCAAGGTCAGCTTACTGATGTAGTCCGAAAGGAAATAAATCTATAAGCTCCTGACAGTGGTTAAGCTCAAGGTAAGCTCTTATTTGAGCACCCGAAACTCCGACCAGCAAGCCGGCTGTCAGCCTGTCACAGTCTTATCTGTACCTACTCCTATCCACATGTAAATCCGTGTGAACAAGAGATCACGCTTATCAGCCGTCGTTACTCAGTGAGTTCATGGTTCTCTCATTCCCAATTCCCCAAGATGTTATTGACACCATACTATACAAACTACGCTACCAGTACTCAACCTTGAAGCAATGCTCCCTCGTTTCCCGTTCATTCTATCCAACAAGTCGTAAACTGCTGTTCGGCATCGTCAGGCTCTATAATCAGCAACGATGTCAACAATTCCTACACCTCCTCACGAATAACTCATATTTGAGCAGTTTTGTCAAGGAACTTTACATAATTTCCAACAGTCCATACCCCCCAGATCCGAAGAAACATTGGATTATTGAAGATACAACACTTCCGCTAGTACTCAACGTGCTATCGTCTCTACGATCCTGCACTTTGTACTCAGGAGCATGCCTCTGTGAAGATGTTCGTCTTAGTTGGAGGGATTTCTCTGATAATCTGGACGTTGCGTTATGGAGACTATTTCAGTCCCGCGACTTCACCGACCTTACCATTGATCGCATCCACGATATTCCCGGCCGCTATCTTAACCGTCTAGGAAGGTTAAAACTCCTAAGTTTATCACGCGTCTCATTTGACCCTCACACTCCTCCACGCAAATTTATCGAGTTCGAACACACCGAACACAATACTCTCCAGGGATACTTGGATTCATTCAAGATCATGGGATGTCTCGAATACGAATGCACTAGCTTTCAAGATCTTGAAGGGTTTGCTTTTACCGACTTTCTTATCCATCCGCAAGCACCCTTGCAATTTTCAAAAATGCGCGAAGTTTATATTCAAGGTGGTGATGAATTAATCAACATAGGGTGGAGGATGGTGACAGCCGCAGCAAAGTCACTGGAATTATTTGCTTGGGATGTTGAAGCTTCTGCAAGGTTGAACAGAGGTAATGCCATAAATTCATAGTTGGCTATTATCATCCTCATCCGTATTGAACAGTTCCTGGAGAGTTTGATTCGGCTAACCTCTGTATAACCTCCAACCTACGCTTTGTTCTGCTTGGGTCATCCATCTACGGTGGAAAATCTGATCTCTTTCACTGGGCTGGTCGTATGTTCAGGGCTTTGGCACAGCAGAGCCGATTAGAGGCTGTTGCTTTAGTCATGTCGACGGACTCAATGGCATACACAGATATGCCAGAATTATACGAGACGAGTACGATGTGGGATCAACTGGATTTTTCATTCTCCGTTGGACATCGCAGATTACGCCAGGTTCAAATCGACATCATGGGAGATCGCAGAATTGAGATGGTTGAGGTCAGACGTGAAGCGCAAGACATAGTGGAGCGTCGATTACCTTTCCTTCACGGAGCTGGATATCTGAACGTCTCCTTCAGCTCTCTGCTGAACCTTCCATTCGACCAGCCTTCAGCATTCGAGATGATACGCGAAGAATTTTCTTTGCAGGTCACTGGACCGAAGCGGGGAGGATGGTTAGGTGTTAAAGGTAGACCGATTATTCCCATGTCTGATCAAGAACGCGACGAGTATATGGCGAAGTTGGGGTGGGGACCGAACAGGTTACAAGCTTCAATCTCCTTAACCTAAGTTCTCCTGTCGTGATACACTAGCGTTACCTCAATAACTCCTGGACTTATGGGTTACATGACTGATCTTGTGTAAATACCATCTTAGAACCGGCACATCGGACTCGCATATCGTAGTGGATCGTGACGAAGACAGCGCCGTAGTATTCCTCGAGGAATGTCAGACTAAATCGGGATCGACACGTTGGCCGTTCGAGAGTTATCAGATATTGGGACACTGGGGAAGAGCGAAATGTCAAAATGAAGGCCGACATCGGAAGCTTGAGCTTCAACGTTGATTATTAATAGATTGATGGTCGAGCTTCGGTCTGCTTCGGTCCGGAGGGGGACTGCAGGACCCCCGAAAGCCCCCTGTGAGGTAGGTTTTCGCCAAAAAGTCGGTATGCGGACGGTTTTTCGGCTCTGCGAGGCCGGTTCGTAGGCGGACTTTTGTTCCGACCTCCGTCAGGTGCCATTTGTATGTGGACTTCTGTACCTACATAGCCCTAAAAATGTTCCAAAATCCGCAAAAATACCCAATTTTTTTTTTAACCACCCCAGTCGGCGACCTTCCGGGACTTATGCCGTATGCGGACTATCAAACCTACCTTCGGTGATGGGTGGGTCTGTATGTGGACTTTTGAACCTACATCTGGCCCAAAAAGTGACCGTTTGTATGCGGTCCTGGTACCTAGCTCCGCCTGCGGCGGGCCATTTGTATGCGGACTTGAGACTACCTCCTAGAGGGCTTTCGGGGGTCCTGGGACTGCCGTCTCATGTGATGTCGCATCACCCCTATCAGATCTGGGTATTTCGGCAACCCCTGGCACCCGGTTCAGGCAGGTGCATCGTTGCAGGACCCGTGCAATACCAGAAAATGCTAGATCCCGAAATGGGGTTTTTACAGTCTATAGGTGCCAAAAAATCATTTCTGGCCCTCGGAAAACTCTCAGAAGGTCATCTACGTGAAAATATAGTTAATTAACTAAATTTTGTATCGAAACTCACAATCATCCTCGTCATCATCCTTGAGAAATCCGCCTCCCTTTCGAGAGAGCTTACCTTCAGTTCTTTCTTGCTGTCCTGAAGTACTCAGAAATTGGGCCAGCCGCCATATCAACTGCAGTCTGCTAATAATTCAACAGTCGGTGTCAAGCAAAGATAGAAATTTAAAAGAGGGAATAGTACCAGGATTCACCGTGGAAATTTTACAATCAACCGACAATAAATTTAAAATAGTGCTAGTGGGAAGTTACACAAATTATCCAAGATTAAAAAACTTGAGGTGTTTTACCAGGTTTTACCCAACCACGAACGTGCAAGGTTAAGTCACGTGCATGCATCACATGACGTGACAGAAATCAGACCCACTAATGGATTCAAGCTTGACACTGCTTGAAACTCCTATCAGCTCCCATTAGCAACGTAGGCGTTAATAATATATCGCTAATTTCTTATTTCTACCTAGTTCTACTGGTCGTCTATCGACAAATCTACCTTACACAGGACGGTCTTGGGACGGTCACCGGTCCCATCCCCACGGCGATAGATAGAACCGTCCATCTAAATGGTCAGGTGTCTAATGCTAGAGCAATTCAGTATAAAATAAATTGCTTTTGCGGCGGAATTCTCCAGCTGGCCTCACTCCCTCCCTCACGAACAATTCAAAAAAATTATCAGCCAACGCCTGACGTTGTCTTTTGCATATTTTCATCACTATTTCACATTATTATCAACATGGTCGGACCTTATGTTTTCCTTCTTGTCATCACTCTTGCTACAGGGCCGGCACTATCTTTTTCCGACGAGTATGAACGGTATGTATTATAGTCTGCAGTCACACTACAGTTAACTGATCTTTGTACTGCAGACGCAGCAGCGAACTTGACCACATTCGGTACGGGCGTGGGTTCGTCGACAGGCGGGATTCTGGAGTGCTTTACGGCCGCGACCTGGAGTTTGCAGACTTCCTTGAGAAACGCATGCACATGATACATCCTGCCAGCGCTGCCATCGCCATGGGGTCGTCACCAATAGTAGGCACTGCAGCGGGTGCTGTAGGTAAAGGACTGCTCAAAGGAACAAAAGCATTAGGGCATTTAATAGGGTCACAGGGGCTGAATACACTGTCAGTATATTTCCGTCAGCTGTATTCCAGGATGACTCGCATCTTACAATGCATTTTAATCAGGAACAATGTCAAAACTACTAGCGATATAGTCAAGAATGGCTTTGCAGCTTACCACGATGGCAACAAATGGAATTCCAATATCCCGGGGGCACGTCCGCCTGCCCCTTCCGTCTTAAATGTCCATATCCAGCGTCGCGAGCTTGAATATGAGGAAGAATTCGGACGTGACCTCCACAATGAAGAACTCTTTGGGAGAGAATATCTTGTTGATGATATTGATTATTAGACTGTCGCAATAGTGTGTATCACCTTGCTACAAAGTAAAGGTAACACTCATTATAGGTTCAACATTTTTCAGAATCTATATGTAGTAGGATGAAGAAAGTGCTAAAATAGGAGTCGAACGTTGCAAAATATCTTTAGTATACGATACAGTGGAACATGTGCACAAGTTTTTAGGATTTGATGATAATCATGTCGTGATAGGTCGTGATACGCTTTCTATTTTTTGAGACAATTAGGAGACCCTCGCTCGCTCGACCCAAAAAGTTTCAAACCCCAAAAAGCCTGGATCGAACGGGGAAGAGCTGACCAGGAACAGTCTAGATCTTTGATGGCTTGATGTGGGTCTCGTGTGACCTGGTGTGACTGTCTCGTAAGGAAGATTTATCATTGTATGATATAACGGTCAATGTTAGAATTTCCTGGACTCCGTAAGCAACAATCAGTGATAACGTTTGGCCAGCGCAGGTCTCGCGCAATGCAAACGAGGAAAGAACAGGACAAAAACTACGGTAAATTCGGAAGTATTTTACCCTAACTAATCCTTCCCACTGGTTCGAGCAGGCCGTTGCTTTTAGCACGGCGCATCCGAGTTCTGACTGAGAGCAGAGGGGATTACATGAATAGCGCAAGTGAAAAAGAAAGAAAGAAACTCACACGCACCATTCCAACACCGTACTCGAAGTTAATCACCTTGCCTACCTCCCGACTCCCATTCATCAGCCACTTCCATCCATCGTTTTCCTTGATTTGGCACTGTCATCTGATCAGGACCTAAACCCGTCCCCTGATCCGCATACGAAACAGCACAGGTATAAGCAAGACCATGCACAACCCATCTGTGAATTTCTTTCTGTTTTGGAGGTAGCTCCAAATCGGGGACCTAACACGAGTATTCCACATCAGTAAATTCAGGTTTTCAGGGTCAAAAAATGGCACTATGGGAAACTGCCAAGAGCTGTCAAGCACTATATAGAGTCCCATAGCAACCTATAGTGACATAGCAAAGGGTCTTTGATTGACAGCGCTGGACAGCGCTCCATAACACCCATAGCAAAACCTGAACTTACTGATGCAGGTATTCCAGGGAGGTAACATGAGAGATGTTCAAGACGGTGGTCGAGTGAACCTCATTGGATGTCGTGTTGGAGTTTGGTACACGAGGTTGTTGATGATTCCATTAGCTGATGTGATGTCAGAAAAAGTTAAATGAGTTGAGAGAGGATGTGACTGGATGGAAATGTTAGGCTTAAGTTATAATACGTACATTGTTTATGAGCTTTGGGATCACCACTTTGTTTCGCGGGGCCGTAACCACGGCAGTAGCGCTAATGGTGAAGTGTTCTATATTCAAAAGAAGTCAGGATTTGGAATGATTTGAATTTGGGGAAGAACTTACAACCGCTAGGATTTCCATCTTTCCTGGACCACTGATCATGAAATAAACCATGCACGTCATTTGCTCTATAGAATACATCCATCACCATCTGGGCCTAACAACTATCAGCCTTGAAAAACTGTGAAATAAATCTATTCCCAAGCCAATTCAAGTTGTTGCTTCTGCGAAAAGAACAGTCCCTTTATTTCCATCGGAAAGGATTTCACCACTGTGTAAAGATTGGATTGGATGATGATGATGATGGATGAATTAAGAGATACATACATTTCAACAACAGAATTAGCAGGGGTTCTGATTTGGTACAGTTAAAAGCAGGAAGAAGAATTTGACTAATTCTTTCTAGGGATGCCGAAGTTCGGTTCTGAACCAGTCCAGAGAACCAGAACCAGCTGAACCGAACCGCGGTTCTGGTTCGGTTCTGGTTCTGGTTCACCCCCAGCCATCTGGTTCTGGTTCTGGTTCTGGATTGGCCAGAAATCTGAGAACCAGTTCTGAACCGGTTTGAACCGGTTCTGAACCACTTTATCCCAAGGCAAATACTTAAGTAAGATATCTACTTATTTGCATGTTAAATGACACACTACCTGTATCTATAATGAAAATATTTATTCAAGTCACCAACACTATATATTTCCAATCAGAAGTACATCATTCTTTGGTCTGGCATAGTACATAATCAATAACATCTCATTTAATTTATAACTTCAGGTTTACCATGTTATTAATATACTCATATTGCAAGAATCCAATTTATAGTTGTCACCTAGCAGAGGATCCAAAGAGGAAAGGATAAGGATCCCTGCTAAAGTGAGGGGGGATTTAAATACTAATATAAAGATAATGGAGTTATGGAAAATAAATAATCAAATAGTGTCATGTGAAAATAATAAAATGATAAGTGGTACAATACCAGAATAAATGAAAAATGACAAGTTTGTATTTCATTATTAATATTATTAGTTTTACCTTTCACTGATTTATCTGGAATAAGAGGTAACCAATTTAGACCTTTTATAAAAATGATTTAGAGTTTGGGCTGGACTGGTCATGTTCAGGTACTCAGGTGAAAGTTGGGGCCAAATGAAAATGAAGAGTAGAAATGAGAGGGGAACTAAGTTTGTTGGTGAGGTGGAATTTACAGTTTTGGAATTAGGTTTGGGCTTGGGTGTGAAGCTCATTGGGTCTGGGTGTTCATGTGAAAGACTGAAAGTCAGGAGTTGGACTGATTGGATGGAAAACTGAGTGTTACCTAACAATAGTATTTTTTCTTTTCATGTTTGCTATTAGTGATGTCATGGTTATAACACCAATACTACAAACTTCTGGCCTCAACTTTTAAGATATATTTATAAATAAGGTGTAATTTTAGAAAATAAAACTTAAAATGAAAAATTCTTGTCTAATTGGTGATATCCTAACAAAAGTCTATTTTTAACTGGTTCTTATGGTTCAGTTCTGGTTCTGGTTCTGGTTCTAGTTTTCCTAAGTGGTTCTGGTTCTGGTTCTGAGAAAATGGGTCCCGAACTGAACCGAACTGAACTTTGGCATCCCTAATTCTTTCTGCCTAGCAAGGGGGCTGGCTCGGCAGAAAGAGGTAGGCAGAGTGCAAGCCCCCGAGGTAATGAATTGTGGCGATTACATCAACGTTGATGTAGTGTTACCAAAGTTTGGTTTGGTTTGGTTCTTCAACCTTTTTTGAAGAACCGAGAACCGAACCGAAGGGTTCCTCATTGAACTGAACCGGAACCGGAACCAGAACCGATAGAACCGGTTCTAGAACCAGTTCGAACTGTTGAACCGATGATGAAAACCTTTAAATTAAATTATATTGTAATTTGCTTGATTTAACAAGCTACTAGTAGTCTACTATGCTCCTAGCATGGATGCTGTTGTTGTTATAGTATATTTAAATAGAAAAAAAACCTTGTTCATTCGACGTCCGTTCATTCATTGTCGAGTTTCCAGGAAATTTACAACTTATATCTATTCCAGTAGATTGACATTCAGTAGCCATCATACAGAATACATAAGGTTCAAACATACCTCATCTTTTGATGTGTTAAACAGTTGTGTGTCTATGTTCATTCGTTGTTTGTTTGTTTGTTCATCATTCCTTCATCCCATTTCAAGTTGTTCATTTGTTTGTCGTCCGTCCGTTCGTAGAATTTAAGTATCATACATCATCCGATGGTGGAACGGGACCAGGATAACTAATATCCTCATTATCAGCTGGTATCAACAGTAATGGAATTGAGAAAAGCGGCAGTCAAAGTTGTCATGTCGGACATCATTCTAGGATTGGATATAGCAAGAACCATTTCCATGAGGGATGTTGCTGCGGGCTGGTGTCAAAGATAGCGGTCGTGGTCGTCGTGGTATTATCTTTCATTCGTCCATTCGTTGTCTTTGGTTCATTTGTTCGTCGTTGTTTGTTTATGTTCGTTCATTCATTTTTGGTGTTCATTGTTTGTTGTTTGTCTGTAGTAGGTTATATTAGATTTAAATTTAAATTTTAAAAAAAATACTGGCCAAGGTAGTAGGGTTGCTCGTCATCGTTCTGCTCGGCATTCGTCCATTAATTGTCCTTGGTTCGTTGTTTGTTGTCGTTTGTTTATGTTCGTTCATCCATTTTTGGCGTTCGTTGTTCGTTTGTTCATTGTCATTTGTTGTCGTCCATTCGGCATTGTTGTTCGTCATCATTTGCCTGTCGTAGTCTACATTAGAAATAAATCAAAACCTAAAAAAAATTCCTTGGAAGGGGTAGTGTCCATGTCCGTTATCGTTGTGCTAATTCTTGTTGTGATTATTGAGATGTTCCTCAGGACCAATGCCGCTATCGAAGTGTCAGTACTAAGAATTTCAAGTTCTGATTAAAATGACAATATATACCTGAGCATCAGAACTTGTGGGGATCCAAATGCTCCTGCGCACAGGATTATTTCACATCGGGCACGAACCTTCCAATCAGGCGACTCTTTTTTAGTCGATCGAAGAAGAACTGAACGGGCCCTCAAAGCTTGATATTCACCCACATATGTTAGCCCACTTTGTCTGTCTCAGACGGAAGAGCGAAGTGTCATAATGTACCATCATAGACCCAGCAGCGGACTGAGCTGGTGCTGGGAATATGTCCGTCATTGACCCATAAGCTCATGGCCCCTCAGAGGGTGGGTTGGCTGAGGTGCTCGGGTGAATGTATGAATTAACCACAAAGCTTGGGGCTCGGAGGAACACCCGAATTGGTGAATGCCCGAATCCTCACTGAAATGCAAAATTGATTTAGGCTGGTGCCCAGGATATTATCCGAAAACCAGCCAGAAATGACGTTTCTGGCTGGGCATTCAGGATATTACCTGAATACCAGCCAGAAATGATGTTTCTGGCTGGGCGTTTGGGATATCACCCGAATACCAGCCAGAAATGATGTTTCTGGCTGGGCGTTTGGGATATCACCCAAATACCAGCCAGAAATGACGTTTCTGGCTGGGTGTTTGGGATATCACCTGAATACCAGCCAGAAATGACGTTTCTGGCTGGGCGTTCAGGATATTACCTGAATACCAGCCAGAAATGATGTTTCTGGCTGGGCGTTTGGGATATCACCCGAATACCAGCCAGAAATGACGTTTCTGGCTGGGTGTTTGGGATATCACCCGAATACCAGCCAGAAATGACGTTTCTGGCTGGGTGTTCGGGATATCACCCGAAAACCAGCCAGAAAAGCTGTTTCTGGCTGGGCGTTCGGGATATTACCTGAATACCAGCCAGAAAAGCTGTTTCTGGCTGGGCGTTCGGGATATCACCCGAATACCAGCCAGAAAAGCTGTTTCTGGCTGGGCGTTCGGGATATCACCCGAATACCAGCCAGAAAAGCTGTTTCTGGCTGGGCGTTTGGGATATCACCCGAAAACCAGCCAGAAAACATGTTCTGGCTGGCGTTCGGGCGATCTTGTGAGATCTACTTAGTGACTGTTTGACACAATTCACGCCGGGTATTTTCGACCACAATACAGACTGTAAACTACTTTTAACGCCGTTTAATGCAGTTTAGCGGAACTACAAGTCTCTCCTTCTCCACCCCGTACTCAATCTTATCACCAATGTATCTCTTCATAAAAAAATGTTGGGCAATCCACTATTATGATAGTATTATCAGCTAGGAAATGAGCTTACTTCATTTTTGACCTGTACCATCTGCAGGGATGGTTTTGGAATGTGTAGAACGAATGAGAAGACAAAGAAATACCTTAGACCTCCCATTGACCTTGTAAAAAGACCAGATATCAATTAGTGAAGATTTGGCAAAAAGAGAGTATTCTCACAGTGACACGTTTTCACTCCCACATTTTCTTAATGTCGGGTGCAATGTAAACGCCTTGTTTCCATGGCTGATTCGGCTGCACCCGATATTGAATTTTTTCACCAAATTTGAATGTTGGCATGGTGTGAAGATAGTACCGATCGGGAAGCAAATAACTCGATAATATTAATTAATTAATTAAATTTTGATCAGGCAGACTACAAATGATATGCACATGGCCCGATCGTCCTGTCCAGTGGTTTGAACACTGGGATTACCTGAAAACCAGCCAGAAACATCATTTCTGGATGGTATTCGGGTGATATCCCGAACGCCCAGCCAGAAACATCATTTCTGGCTGGTATTCGGGTGATATCCCGAACGCCCAGCCAGAAACATCATTTCTGGCTGGTATTCGGGTGATATCCCAAACGCCCAGCCAGAAACGTCTTTTCTGGCTGGTATTCGGGTGATATCCCGAATGCCCAGCCAGAAACATTATTTCTGGCTGGTATTCGGGTGATATCCTGAGTGCCCAGCCTGGGCCTACCTAATCCTGGCATTTTTTCTGGCTGGTTCTCGGATAATATCCCGAGAATCAGCCACAAATCGGGGATGAACCGATCCAGTCGGTACACTACTATACCTGATTCTCCTCCTGTCGACCGATCATTGTTGACTGCAGTGGTTTCAGGATTTTGAACAGATTTACGATGCTAAAGGGTAAAATAATGTAATGTTAACTTTGTTTTGTGATGCCGATGCAATAACTTGACTTGCCGAATACAATGGGCAGTCTTCCTTTTATGGTACGAGATTCCATCCTTGACCACTCACCACCATGTCAAATCTCGCCGTTTTGCAAGACGCCTGCATTGTTGCTGCCTACATGAAGAGAAATTTTCCCAGTGTATTAGTTAGCACCCTAGATTTGCAAGGCCCTAATGTTGAGATAGAACACCCACCTGGCTGGTCAGTGGAATTTGCGTTGGAGGTTGATCTGGCATTGGATGTCATCGCACGTGCCTTCCACAACCAAGGTGCTTTATTGACCGTTACAGAAATGCACTTGATTGATTTTAATTAGTTTCAACCGAGTGGGATGTCAGGCGATATGCAGATCATTGTGGGGTCAAATACCTGGGGACCACCAGCGATTGAGAAGACATAATGCGAAAAGGGTTCGAGCCGTTGAAATCCGACTACCTTGAGATCAGACCATGCACCATCACCGATCGTCACGGCCGGATGTTGGTCTGGTACCTGCCGAATATTTTGCGACCTGAACGCCAGGTACTGTCGAAAACTTGTACATTTGAGGATGGACACACTGATATGAAGACAGGAATCAATGTTTGCCGACCTCAACATGTTAGATCGGGCATTGAAGTTGGACCCGAAGCAGTCAAATAACTGGCGAACCTCCCCGGAGTATTTTCAGTCGGTTGAAGGGGGTTTGAAATGTGGGACCTTGAATATTTCCCCTGCGTGGTTTGAGCAAGGACATGAGGTATTTAGGCGCTTATTGCATGTCTGCATAAATCTAATTAGTACAGCAGACCAACAAGCACTTCCTGAAGGTGTCGTTAGATCTTATGAAAGAGAACCCGACTTGCGAGTGGTTGAAAAAAAGCTGGTCGTTATTTGCATTGATGGGAGGTATCCTCAGCATAGTCCAACCGGAACTATTCGACTTGGGTGTGCAGGCCCTACAGCTGTTAGAATCTGACCCGGAAGTGTGCGATAACCCAGAGAGGCTCCGGGAGCTTTTGGGTATTTGGCATATGCCATTTTCTGCGCTCTCAGTCATCAGCAATCGGGTCACCCCATTACACTGTGATACTGGTGGACGGGCAGAGTGGATGGACTTGATGTTAGCATTGGGTGAGTATGACAACGGCCGATTCGGCATCCCAGCCTTTGGGTACACCTTCAAATATAATCCTGGAACAGTAGTTGCACTGTCGTTGAAGATCTTCCAGCATGGTGCCACTTGCGAAGGCAATCGGGCAGCCATCTCATTCTACATGCGGGACAACGTCTTGAATTGAGTCGGTCTCCCGAGTGGGACATGGTTGCATCGAGCAGACTATCAAAAGCTTCTGACCCCTTGATGTTTTCTTCTGCTTTTATACATTTACGGTTTGGTACAAATATATGAAATTTGGATGCAGCAAATCAGCTGTCTCAACATAATATAAATAGATGTATGTAAGCCGACCGGGTAAGTTAGGCCGACTCTGCAGCTATGCGTAGATAGTCAATCGGCAAGATCAGGTGTTTCAAAGGCTGGTCTCAGTTGGGTATTCACTTGAGAGTGGAAGCCTACCAGATTCCGCTTGCTTAACTCTAAGTTAATACTGATGATATTAGACAATGTAAATAGATTGACCAAATTTGTATGTAAGCCAACCGGGTAAGTTAGGATAATCAATCAGCAGGACCGGGCTGTTTCAAAAGCTGGTTTGAGTCAGGTGTTGAGAGAAGTGAAAGCCTACCCAGAATCCGCTGCTTGTAATTCTAATTCTAAACAATATAAATAAAATAATATAGACAATATAAGACAAGACTCAAGAAAGAATTGAACACTAGCGAGAACTACAATTTACAGGTCCCAGCTGCCCAACCATCTTTCGAGGTTACCCTGAACATGCTCGAGGGATTCACCAGCATTCCACGCCTGTTCCTCGAGGTATTCCACACGTTCAAGGTGTTCCTCCCCAGCTTTGAGAGCAAGTTCATACCCAATATGGTATGGAAGGCGGGAACCATTGTCCGGCCGGATTGCAGTATGCGCATTTTGCATTTCCGCAAGGGTCGGCTTTAGAGGAACCTAATCAATCTTGGACAGACGGCGAACAATGAAACAATAACTCACCTTTAAATATCTAGGATCAACCTCGCGTGAATCACCCAAACGACGGAAATCTTCTCCTATGTCCCGTTTTGGACTTGGCCCTGATGCACATTTGTGTTTGTGTTTGTCGGGACATGGTCCGGTCGAAATAACTTTCTTTTGCTTCTTGGGTGGATTGGGGGATCGGGCACACTTTTTCCGGCATGTTTCCTTCTGGGGTACTTCGGGTTGAGCAGAAAATGCTGAATTTGTGTTTGGGAGGGCCAGCAATGCAACCGAGTCAGGGTCTGGTGGTGCTGAATCGACAGACATTAGAGTGGAGTGGAGGGAAATTTCAGCATTGAAATCGGGGAATGGTGGGACATCTTCAACATCTCCATCTATGTCATTGAATTTTGTGAGACCGGGAGAGATAGTCATAGGAAAATCAGGCATTGTACACGAGTCAGGTGCTGTTGATATCATTGTAGGTAATTCATCTGAACCAGAAGGGAACACAGGCATTGCTGAGGTTGAGGCCAAGTCTGGAAATGCTGGCAATATTGGTAAACACCAAACCCCAGAAAGCAGTGAAGTTAAAGACTGAACAGGTCCAGGTTTACCTGTTTGAGCCGGTTTTAAACCCGGAAACGGAACGGGAAGAAACTACCGGGACTTAACGAACGCTGGTATGCCCGTTTGAACCCACTCAACTAAAACCCAGCCCCATCACCACCGGACCCGTTGCCGTTACGGAACCCATCCCGTCGGTTTCATCCTCTTCCGCTGACTGACACGACCAGTCCACCCGGCTAGGTAAACCGCTACCCGTAGAATAATGTCTTCAACTTTTGTCGGAGAAACTCACCGAACATTATCTATACCCCGACCATCGGGACACTACGCCATACTAACATCTAGTCCCGTTGTACCAACTCGTCTCAATAGAATCACGAGAACAACCGGACTCGGTGTAGTACATCTGACAGTTTGAGAAACTTTTTAACCAGTACTGGGTCCTGTATCTACCTGAGGAACCACTACCGACAGGTGTCGGAGAAAGGGGTCGAATTTTGTTCCCTCAGTACCCAAACCCGACCAAAACTCAAGGGCCTCCCAACTCACCTGTACCTTCGGTAAACAGTCCTCTGGAGGGAAACCAGGATGGGATACGGAGGGTCGGATACGTATTGTGGTGGGCAGTGGACTAGAGTGGTAGTATACTGTTGGGATACAATAGCGGATACGGATACCGTGATGGGACATGGGAGACAGTGATACACTGTAGGGTAGTGTTCAAAGGATGTCTTCGTATGGGGGAATGGCAGAGAAACCGAGACAGGGTATACAGAATCAGTGATACGGAATCAGTACTGGACCTATCCATGGGTGTATCACATCATAATGTACTGACTAATAATAGTGATATGTTTGTTCATGTATGTACGTGTGTCTGGTACATGGAATCATATTTACCAATTCCACGTCTATATCCAAGACGTGGAACCAGTTATTGTTACAAATACCCCAATAGGTTCTTACACTCACATTCCTCTCAACGAACCAAATTGGAACACTGACAAGGGATTGTGGTAACCGTACGTTACCCACATCACCACCACCACCACCACCACCACCACCACCAACTTCTATTTTTATAAACCTTGTACAGTTAATTCGAATTTGCAATCTTAGTGTCAGTGCAACTATCCTGGGTCCTCTGCAGATCCCTACATTTGTGTGGTAAAAACGTCAAAGTGTTGGAAGCGTCATAGTAACGTCCAGTAGCGTCTAGTAACGTCTAGTAACGTCTAGTAGTGTCTAGTAGCGTGTATGAACGTCTAGTAACGTCTTATGAACGTCTAGTAACGTCTATGAACGTCAGTAGTGGTTGTAAGTGTAAGAGTAAACGTCAATGGTCGACAAGAGTGTTAGAAATCTGTGTTGAGGTTGTTTCCATTACGTGTCCCCTGACCATCGTGAGTAGTGGACCATACTAACATCTAGCCCCGCTGTACTAACTCGTCTGAATAGAGGATACACGATCATGATTAAATGGCCTAGGTGCACTGTACGCAATTGGTGTAAAGTTTGAGAATAATGTAGAACGACGTGACTCGGTAGCGCATCTGACTGATATGATAATCGTCATGGTTCATCGTATTGTGGTTTCTTGTCTCCCCTTACCGGTACCTAAAGGTGTCTAAAACTCAGGGTGGAACCTTGCTCCAGACTCGATTCGACTAGAACTTGAGGGCGTCGTTAGTTGCACGTTCTGAAGCGCACATTACGCAATACATCGTGACATCATCACCTCCAATCATCTACTATTTTGGTCGAGTAACTACCTTGATGCAGTTAATTCGAACATTTTCAACCATCATTAGTGATCCATTAGTGCTGACTGGACTATTTGCGGTGATCCCTAAAAAAGAAAGGAATTTTGTTTGGTGGTAGGATAGAGTGATAATCAGTTCACGGACCGCCATGTGTTATGGTGTTGCGAATTCTCCATTTAAAGTAATAAAATAAGATAGGGAAGGGTTGTTTCAACAGGTCAGAGACTAGTAGGTCGGTCTGAAGCGGACTGTCTTTTTTTCGGTTGTCTTACGAGAGTCCATTACTACCGGTAATGGGTGAGTCGGGGCTGAAGCTAACACGCGGTAGTAAGGGGATGAGTCGGGGCTAAAGTGGTCGGGATGGTCGTAAGGGGCTGAGCCGGGGTTAAAGTGGTTACAATGGTCGTAAGGGGCTTAGCCGGGGCTGAAGCGGTAACAACGGTCGTAAGGGACTGAGCCGGGGCTAAAGTGGTTACAACGGCCGTAAAGGTCTGAGCCGGGGCTACAGTGGTAACAAAGGTCGTAAAGGTCTGAGCCGGGGCTACAGAAAAAAAAAAAAAAAAAAAAAAAAAACTATTTCCTCTCAATAGGATTCAGACAGCGTATGAAATAACTGGGGTTGTGTCCGGTATACCTGGAAATAACATTAGGACGGTGTGGGACCCGAATAACTGTTTTATGTATTGCTACTCGTACTTCTACCACTAAAAAACGGTCTAATACCCGTATCCGTTCAACGCTCTGTAACTATAAAACTTACATTAAACAAAACCGTCGACGATCTGGCTGTCCCTTTTACACAACTTACTTTTCACTGGTTTCCTGTTGTATCAAGACATAACGTTGAAGTCTCTCAGGAGGTTTTGTGTAATAAAGTCATTAAGAGTGAAACATAGTTTAGGAGGGCTGCTTTATGCCGACCCTTCTTGTAATATAACTTCTCTTATACGGAATTATATACGACTATCCTCTGGCTCCCCATCTCCATACACTTACCCAGCGTCCCTCGATAAAACAACCAAAGCTTCCACAAATACATGTAACTGTATATGTGGAAACAACTTGAAACCCGCAGACTAAGCTATCCGTAGGGACCAACCTTTTCGTACAATATAACATCTCTTATACCAAATTATATACGACTGTCCTCTGGTTCCCCCAGCTTCATACACTTACCTAGTGCCCCTCGATAAAACACCCAAAACTCCCACAAAACACGTACTTGAACCGTCCTGAACAGTCAGTAGGTGTGGCCGGCCAGGTTGGATAAAAGGTTAAATTCCGATAAGGTACAGATTAGAGTTGAATCGGAACGTCAGACACAGTAACCGCCACATAATAGTAGTTGGACCGAGAACCAACTCTCAGCCCTTGCGCCTCTTATACTGGTCGTCAGACCTATATTCCAGGACCAGCCCGGGCTAACCAAGCACATATATTAGCAACCGGGTGATGATTTTTATTTATCTTCAAAGTTGTTCAGAACCAACCCGGGCTAGCCAACGTTACTCGTTGGAAGCTACCTTAACACTTGTGTTATATATGTTTAGACTAGGTCAACCATGTGGTTAAAAGGAGGATCCACACTTCTGTTCATGGCTAGCCATTCGTTTATTAACTGGGTTGTAACTAGCCCGCCACGAGTTCTCTTACAGGTGTATCCGGGCTAGGGCTAGGATGACAGCCCACCAAACTTGTGGCCGTACCACATTTCTGTTTTTACGGTTCATGGCTAGCCATTCGTTTATTCTTACCTCGTCTATTGTGGAGGTACTAAGTAAACACCAACCATTGCAGCGCGGTCGGATAGATTAGTGGACTGGTGAACTTGGAATTATTTACATTCAGAGTGCACCAGTGTTCCTAGCTGCACAAAATAGCACAGAGTCATAGCCTGAATATTCCTTATCATTTCTACCGAGCTTCAGCTTGCTAGGATGTCTGTGTGTCACTGACTGAGGCAGATTTTCAAACTCTGGTATGCACAGGCCAGGCCGTACGCACCCTTAAATGGCAAGGGCTTATCCAAACTTAGCCTATTCTGATGCGCCATCACACGTCGGGGTGGTTAAACAACCCCTTGTGGGTTATTCCCGGGTCTGGATGAATCAATTTTTACTGTCCCTGATTTTTTACTCTCAACTGCCAGCTCATCATATGTCTGTCCGGAGTGGTAGCTACCACTATAATCACAATAGAATGGCAATTGCCATTGAGCTGTTGTGTAATGTGCCATAGTTTTTATGAAAGGCCTTTCATAAACTTGCCATGTACTTTCAATCCTTGCTTTCAATCTCTTTCAATCCTTTCAATACCTTTCAATACCTTTCAATCCTGTCAATATCTTTCAATCCTTTCAATAAATAATTAGTTATTTTCTATGTACCCCTGAACCTTAACAGAACCTTCACTAAACCCTAACTGAACCTTAACTGAACCCTAACTGAACCCTAACTGAAACATACCAAAAGAGGCCATAAAATGACCTCAGCAACAAGAGACAATGCAAAATAAGCCATAATATTCCATGAGATAGATTACATAATCTACCATATTCAATTTACAATCATATTGAAAGGTTTGAAAGGGATTGAAAGGTTTGAAAGGAATTAAAAGGATTGAAAGTATTGAAAGGATTGAAAGAATTGAAAGAATTGAAAAGAATTGAAAGGGATTAAAAGGGATTGAAAGGGATTGAAAAGGATTGAAACAAGGATTGAAAGGTGTTGAAACAAGGATTGAAAGAGACATGGCAAGTTTATGAAAGGCCTTTCATAAAAACTATGGCACATTACACAACAGCTCAATGGCAATTGCCATTCTATTGTGATAACAATGGTAGCTACTACTGCTGTCCGATCCGCTCCTCCCATCCCCAGCATGAGCGCACCGGCAGCCAACCACAAGGTTGCACTCCCGCCTCTGGAACTCACTGGGGCGGAGATGCACATATGCCGGCAATGGCTAGGAGAATACGCGAAACTTGATACCAAGACCGACCGGACTTACATGCTGGGCACTAAAATATTACCTTGACTCAAACCCCTCAATAATACTCTAAGTGAGGATGCATGGAGGGTCCGAAAGTCGGTGAGTAGCACACAATGAATAATATTGTGATTTATTAATTATAAACAGCAAGTAAATTGTTGGTTCGAGAACCACTGCCGCAAATCCAGTATTGCCACCCGCCTCTCCTTGACACGGAACATCTCCCTTAGACAGGTCGTGTGCCATATTTACAAGGCAGAAATTCAGACTATTGCGGCAAAGAGAGCGGATGGTGCAAAACCTGGGTCACAGCAGTATATCCAGGGCTTTCAAGGGGCCGTCACTGAGTTTATGGAGGGACTGGAACCAGATAAAATATTGGAATTGGAGCAGGTACGGGTCGAATGGAGGACTAAAGGTCAGCCGAGTGAAGTTCAAAGAAAGACCGTTGAAAGAAATGGGCATAATTTCCTGGAAAGGTTGGCCGGAGTCCAATATAGGGAGATGGGCATGCAAAGTATCGTCTGGGAGTTCCATGAGACCAGAGCGGGAATGAAAGTTTTTCGACTGTGAGTTCATCTAATATAACTCTTGGAGCACTGATATAACATTCCGGTAGTCATGACTTTAATGAGAATCTGGGCAAGGTCAAAGTCCAGCCCTTTGAAGTCAAATTTCCCGAGGCTGTCAAACAGTTTGAAGGCTCTTGGGTGCAGTACATGAGGTACTGTAATCGGGTTGAGTCTGGTGAGGAAGTGGACTCAGTCGCTCAGAGTCGGGCCACAACTATCTTGATTCAGCTTGATCAGGATGTGAAAGGATTCCCATTGGTGCCTCCCCCACAGGACGGGGACACTTTGATACACATGAAGCGGATTATAAGAAGCTTTATCACAACACATTATCGTAAGTTGACACAATTTGAACTTTGACTCGTTTTTGTTCTGAATCTTTCCAGGTTTTGCTTCTGGGCATGAACATGATAGGGTCCCATGGAAGCGGATCAAAGAAAACACCACCAATTTTATCGATCCCAAGTATCTCCCTGAAAACACAGTAATTGATGATCCCAGCGACATGAAGAAGGAGCATATCATGCAGCTACTCAATCATTGGCGATGACCAGTCCCCGGTGCTGACCTGTTTAGGTTCAGCCATGTCTTGGTGAACACTAAGACAGATCAGTTGAGGCCCACCTTGTACAAGCATTCTCCCAGTGCTAGCATACCAATGCAATCGGATGGGCCAATTGATGATGAGCCAATTGATGATGAGCCAATTGAAGGTGAGCCGATCAGAGGTGAGCCGACCAAAGGTGGGCTAGCATCCAAATGGGATGCGGAATATATCTCTCTTGATCCGGATGGTGATGTCAACATGGATCCAGGCCTTAACCACAGAGATTCAACTCCAGTACCATTCTCACCACAGCCGCCACTGCCTCCAACTCCTGTAATTGACCCCCAATTAATATTGGAAGAGTCAGTCATCATGAAAGAGGGAGAAGGCTGACCTACCTCAAGCCAAGGCCCTCCACCGGTCCACATTGCCAGTGCTGACCAGGAGCAGCCCAGACCTCAACCACGCCCAAAACAAAAAAAGACTACAGCAGTGCCATTGGCCGATCCGGATCCACAGCCACAAGCTGAGTTGGGTCGCTCAAAACGCATTGCAAAGCGAAAGTTAGATCCCTATACAGCCGAGGAACTTAAGGCAGCCGAACGAGCCGTACAGAAAGAGCAGGCCAAGCGACAAAAGAGAAAATAAAACTTTGCGATTTGTAGGATTTGGGTGTTCAAATCGTAATAATTAATTTATTGCAATATCTACTTTAATATATCAAGGACAGTAATCTGGGTCACGAGACTGAATAACTGTTCCATGACAAGAACTCCACCGACCACATGCTCGTTTCACCTACATGCACTCTCCACATCTCTTTCATCTCCGCCACCACATGTTTTCCTCTCTCCTTTCATCATATGCTTGTTTCACCTATTTATACCTATACAACATGCTTCACATGCGGACGCCTTACCCTATGCACGACCCTCTCCATTAGTATAAATACCGTATTCACTCTCTTGTATTACTTTAGCTAATTCTTGAGATCCTTACCCCGGTAACTTTGCTCTAAGACTTTCTCAAACTCCTAAGACGCTGCCTTGAGATTCATCTCCTGGTAATCTTTTGAGCTCAACGAACGAACGAACGAACGAACGAACGAACGAACGAACTCTTATACGACTGTTTACGGCCAGAAGCCTCTGAGCCGTTCGAAGTTGTAACAAAAGAATTAGCTATTGTATTCCTACACGCTTTCTTCTTAGAAGCGTTGGTTATATCTAGCCGAACTCGAAACCGAAACACCGACGAACCGAACCGAACGAATACTGTGAAAAGTTAAATACTTGAACCAGTATCAGAAGATAGAGCAAGGACTTCTACACTTCTACAAACAAACAAACGAAACCAGACGAAACAATGGCAGGAGAAACATCCACCGTTCCTCACGTCCCGAAAGAACTAAACATCAACAAACCGACGCCTTTCACTGGCGACAGACGCAAAGTCAAACCATTCCTTCAAGAATGTAAGATATACTTGAGCGTAAACGACAAAGCCTATTCAGAAGATGGCCCAAAAATTGCTTTCATCCTTTCCTTCATGAATGATGGAGAAGCAGTTCAATGGAAAGAAACATGGATCGACAGCATCACTGACGCAACCGGGACGATCACCCTTCCCTCACTCCAAGTTTTCTACAACACCATCGAAGAACAATTCAAAGAAACAAACCGAGTCCAAGACTCAATGCACAAACTGGCCCTCCTACGACAAGGAAAGAAGTCAGCCGAACAAATAGTTACCGAATTCTCTCTCTTGACAAGACAGGCCGGACTAGAGGAGAAAAGCACATCAGACAATATCCATCTTATTCAGATGTTCCAAAAAATACTGAACCCATCCTTAACCCGAAAAATTGTACTATCCCTTGACGTCCCAATGACGATCAAAGCCTGGAAAGACAGAGCGATTCAATACGACTCACAATACCGATTTGCGATGGCACTTTTGTCATCAGAACAACCGAACAAGAAACCTTACGACCCAACATACAGAGAAGAAAAACCGAAATACAAAGGGAGGAATTGGTCCTCCAACAACAGACGAACCGACCCAGACGCAATGGACGTCGACGCAATGAGCTATGAGAAACGAGGAGAGTATATGCGCAAAGGCCTCTGTTTCAAATGCGACAAGCCCGGCCATATCTCCAGAGACTGCAAAGAGAAACGAGGAGGATACCAAGGAAACAGAAACCAAGGATCCTCGAACATCAAAAACAACCAGAAGAAACCGACAGTCAAAGACATCCATGCTTTGATCAAAGGACTGAGCAAGAGCGAACACGAGAAACTCGCCAACTTACAGCTTGGAATCGAAGAAAACGAACAGATAGTCGAAGTAGGAGATGAGGATTTTTTCGGAGCGGAGAACTGAATCGATGTCAGTTTCTCCCACGCTATCCATATCCAATTGCTTAGTACCTCGTTTAAATATTCACTGAATGAAAATACCTATTTCTATAACGAGCGAAACGCAAGAAGATTCGGAAATCATCGAACAAGCCTTTATTGACTCTGGCGCAGACGGAAAATTCATTGACCAAAACTTCGTGAGAACACAAAAATTTACGATCAAAACCTTAAAAGTTCCCATCAAAGTTTTCAACGTCGACGGTACCCTGAACAAACGAGGCACGATCAAACATTACGTAAACCTTGAGATCAATGTTCTCGGACGAAAGAAGATGAACCGACTTTTAGTCACTGGATTAGGGAAACACAAAATCATTCTTGGAGCAACTTGGCTCAAAGAAAACAATCCCGAAATAGACTGGAAGAAAGAGACCCTTACATGGCGCAAGCCCGAACAACCAAAAGAAGAATCACCACGGAAACCGATTTTTAGGACACCCTCGAAACCCACTACTGTCGAAGAAGAAAATGATATCGAAGAATATCTAAATCGAACACAGAACCCTACCGACGATGATGAAATATCAGTACTCGTCGCTTTTATCAATGGCAAAATAGACAACGAATATTGGATCAATGCGAAAACTTCTGCTTCACAAGATCTGGCTATGAAATACGACATCAAGCCTGATATCCCTGTCGAAGAAATAGTACCACCGGAGTATCATGAATACTTAGATGTATTTGATGAGAAAAAGGCGGACAGATTTCCTGAAGAACGACCCTGGGACCATAAGATTGAAATGAAACCGACTTTCCTACCGAAATCTTTCAAAACATACAACCTTACACCGGCAGAACAAATCGAACTGGACAAATTCCTTAAAGAAAATCTCGACCGAAAATACATTCGAAAATCAAAATCCCCGATGGCTTCACCTTTCTTCTTTGTATCAAAGAAAGACGGAAAACTTCGACCTTGTCAAGATTATCGATATCTGAATGAACACACAGTCAAGAATGCCTATCCACTCCCGCTTATCACCGAAATCATGGACAAACTCAAAGGCGCAACTTGTTTCACAAAGTTTGACGTCTTAAGAGGTTACAACAACGTCAGGATTGCTAAAGGAGACGAATGGAAAGCTGCATTCAAAACAAATCGAGGATTATTCGAACCAACAGTAATGTTCTTTGGAATGTGCAATTCACCAGCTACGTTCCAAGCAATGATGGACTCTATCTTCGAAGATCTCATCGAAGGCGACTATATCATTGTCTACATGGATGACATCCTAATCTTTGCAAAGAACGAAAAGGATCTTGAAGAAATCACGAAGAAGGTCTTACAACGTCTACGGGAAAATGATCTCTATTTGAAACCAAAGAAATGCGAATTCAATAAGAAGAAAGTCGAATATCTTGGAATGATCATCGAAGAAGGCAAGATCTCTATGGACCCAACCAAACTCAAGGGTATCCGAGACTGGCCGACTCCTACCTCTGTTAAAGAAGTACGATCCTTTTTAGGGTTCGGAAACTTTTACCGACGATTCATCCGACACTTCTCTGATCTTTGTCAACCGTTAAATAATCTTTTGAAGAAAGACGTACCCTTTGAATGGACCGATAAATGCCAAGAAACCTTCGAAATGCTGAAACGACGCTTTACTGAAGAACCGGTTCTACGAATGCCTGACCCAACCCGACCTTTCCAAATCGAATCCGATGCTTCAAAATACGCATCAGGCGCAGTCCTTACACAGACGGACACGAACGGAGACCGACACCCTGTAGCTTTCTTATCAAAAAGCTTTTCCCCTACCGAACGAAACTATGAAATCTATGATCGAGAACTCCTAGCAATCATACGAGCTTTAACCGACTGGAGACACTATATCCTTGGATCTGAACATACAACAACTGTTTATTCTGACCACAAAAACTTAACCTACTACCGAACCGCACAGAAACTGAACAGACGACAAGCCAGATGGTCGCTATTCCTCTCAGAATTCAACGTCAACCTGATCCATTTACCCGGGAACAAAATGATTCAATCCGACGCTCTATCCCGAAGAGCTGACCTTTGCCCCAAAGATGACAATGACAACGAAGACATCACGATGTTGCCAGACTCCCTATTCGTCAACCTGGTCGACCTAGACTTACAAGAACAGATTGCTAACTCCACCGACATAGACACAGACGCCGCCGACGCATTACGCTCTTTACTCGAGAAAGGACCTTCCAATTTAAGAAGTGATCTTGAAGACTGGTCGACTGAGGAATTTATGGGAAAACCAATCTTATTCTATAAAGGGAAGAATTACATTCCACAGAATCGGGAACTTCGCCAGAAACTGGTTAAACAATTCCACGATGCGCCAACAGCGGGACATCCAGGAGAATTAGAGACTTATAACTCGATTTCTCAACATTATTGGTGGCCTGGACTCCGTACCTTTGTGAAGAACTACGTGAAGGGATGCTCTGACTGCCAACAGTTTAAGATCAACAGGAACCCTTCGAAACCATCTTTCCTACCAATCAAAGGACCGAAGGACTCTAGACCTTTTGCGAACTGTTCAATGGATCTGATCACTGATTTACCACCTATAGACGGCAAAGACGCTGTACTGGTCGTGGTCGACCACGGGCTTACGAAAGGGGTGATTCTTATCCCTTGTGCAAAAACTTGTACCTCCGAAGACATCGCCCAATTTTTGCTCGACAACCTTTACAAACGGTTTGGACTCCCTGACAAGATGATCTCTGACAGAGACCCCCGATTCACCGCTAAAGCCTTCGAAAACCTTTTCAAATTACTCGGAATCGAACATGCGAAGACAACGGCCTTCCACCCTCAGTCTGACGGAACAACTGAACGTTTCAACCAAGAGATTGAAGCATATCTCTCCATTTATTGCTTTGACAACCCGACAAACTGGTTATCCGCTTTACCGACGCTCGAATTTACCCATAACAATCGAAGACACTCCGGACGAACACAAACTCCTTTCGAATTAATCATGGGATCATCTCCAATCTCCATCCCTCTTTCATTTGAAAACACGCAATTCCCTGCCGTCGAAGAACGAACACGGAAATTAATCAAAGACCGAGAAGAAGCTCTGGCAGCACATGAACTAGCAAGACACCGAATGGAAAACAGAATCAAATCGAACTTCAAACCATTCCGGGAAGGACAACTAGTCTGGTTAGACTCCAGAAATCTAAAAACGAACTACAACAAAAAGATAGCACCAAGACGAGAAGGACCATTTCCTATCGAAAAAGTCCTTGGACCCCTCACCTATCGATTAAAACTCCCTGAAACATGGAAGATCCACAACGTTTTTCACGCATACCTTCTTATGCCATACGTTGAAAACGAAGTACACGGCCCGAATTTCCTTAAACCACCCGCAGAAATCATCGACGGAAATGAAGAATACGAAGTCGAATCGATCATTGGACACAGAAAACGAGGACGAGGATATCAATTCAAGATTCGATGGAAAGATTATCCAATCTCCAAAGCAACGTGGGAACCCGAGTCACACATCAAAAATGCAGATGACACGCTGTCGCTTTATAAAGAAACCCATCACCTCAAATAGAAGAACTTCGAAAACATGCGCTACACTTCCTATCAACACGAATGCGTCAATGAGGACTTTTTAAAGTTCATCAACGTCATCGCCAAAATCGCCGATGATTTCGAAGATATAAGACTTGCCCTTGAAAAGCAAAGAGACGACAACTTCACCCTCCCAAAATTCAATTTTGAAATCAACTACTCTCGAATTCATTGCCCTTCCTTCTGAAACTATGCCTCGAATTCCATCCTCATCCTCCTCGTCTCGCTCCGCTCGCACCCGAACACCGATCTATGATTTCACTCACAAAGAACTTTCTTCCTACATACAAAACAGACACGACATCAACAATCTCGTGCCCTTTCTTCGACCAAACGCCGTTCTATACACTAAATTCCTATACTTCCACCATGTCGACCAAGCCATCATACGGGCGAAATTAGAACTTGACTATTTACAGTCGCAAGCCGACACAGTATACGACAACATGGCTAGCAGTGGACTGGTCCGTCACATCAAACCATTCATCAGACTCAAAAGAAATGATCCCATTGGCACACGACGACACACTCCTTATCCTGGGCGACAATCGTTTTCTCCCCTTCCTCTTCCTGACTCAACTGATCCCGGCTCACGCTCTAACCCCATCAACGTCGATGACAACGACGAAGTTCTTGTTCAACGACACTGCTCTCTTTGTGACTCCGACGGACACACATCTCGGCGGTGCTACACTTTAGGCGATGGATCACGAATCGTCTTACCAGAAGACTTTCCACCACCGAACGTTTATCAACAGTGCAACAATTGCTTTGAAGACGGCCACGGCTGGCAACAGTGTAGACTCGAGCAACGAGAGGGATTATTTTCAGAGTTAGAGTCGAATTCGGAGTCTTCGACGTAAGACGGGGGTAATGTTACGAACATTTCTTTTTCTTTTCTTTATCTCCACCGACCACATGCTCGTTTCACCTACATGCACTCTCCACATCTCTTTCATCTCCGCCACCTCTGGACCCGGATGAAACTAACGCTAGGAAGACATAAATCATTGGGGCCGATCATTGGGGCTGCTAAGTTCGAGGATAGGTATTAAGTTTAAGGCCACAAGTTTCTAGTTAAAAATTAAAAAGTAGTGATTGTATGTTGGTGATGGTACAGGTTTTAACTTCTTTTTCATTACGAAATGGGTAAGGCGATGACCCGTCAAAGGACAGTTGCCCACCTCCTATTGTGTCTTTACCGGTCCAACTTAATGCGCTGCAGTTCCTAGGCACGACGGGACCAAGCTACCAGATATAGGAGTTGGCGACTTCGGAGTCACACCACCACCTGACCCAACGTCTTACTTAACCATACATTTTTCAAATCACTATTAAATAACGGAGTATGCTTTCATCCTACGACGTTACCGTTAACAGCCCGTGCACCGGCGCAGATGTTTATAAAAAGACCTGTAGGGCTAGAACGAAGCCCCCGATTCAGTCACATACATAGTAGTCGCAGGTCCGCTTTAAGTCAAGTCATTCGCATACACCCTTCTTTAGCTTGCACACGGGCTAGGAGTGCTGGGTTGACTTTAAAAGCTACTTATAATGTTGTTAACCACCTTGTTCCTGCTACTCACCGTCTGGGTGGTTTAGTGTCATCTGGGGCTCTTTCGCAAGCTTACCGTGTAGATATTTCAATTTGTAAAAAGTGAGGTAGGACTGGGCTAACTGTAAAAGGGCTAGCCGTCATACCTTTTTAAGCCCCCTTGTTCACGGGTCTTGGCGGACTTCCAAGGGGTGGTGGGTGATGATGATCGTACTGGGGAACGTTCAGACCTCAGACGGCTCTAGCTGAAATGTCACAGAACCCTCTCCAGTTTTTCCGGTTAGTCCAACACGCCTGTGACTACCGGTTGTACCTTCTTCTTGCCCAAAGTCGATGGGCTGTGTAAGTTGTAGACTTCCGAAACTCCGTTATAGTCGAGTTCTTGGCGTTCTTACGGGAAAGCGGCTGCCTGCAGTTTTTAAACAATATACTTCAACCACTGCAGCATATCTATAACTCTACGACCTGGTTTGGTTAGGTCCAGGATCATGATCATCATCATCATAGTGGTCAGTAATGTGGTGGGCCGGTTCAAGTCTGTCTAGTAACTGTCGCCTCAGGAAGAGTACCTTGTCAATAAGTCTGAGACTGGGTCTAACAATGTTGAAGCTTGCCGAGTCTCCTAAGACCGGCATTTGTCAGCATATTCTCAAGCAAGCAAGCAAGCAAGCAAGCAACTCGAGTTTTCTAATGGTCCTCTACTTAGAGTTCCGTCGCAGAATCCTCAAACTCTTTCAGAATCTCGTTTCAATGGCCCCATTCCTAGAGTTCTTAATCGATTTCATTATGTTCTCTCACTTATGCCATAAATATGATTACCTCTTCCAGCACGTATCCCATTCCGCAGGCGTACACTTCGTACAACATATCCATATTTATCCACTTTGTTCGTATACTACTTTCCTCTCTCCTTTTGTACA
>MU130544.1:177825-312019 GCA_015039465.1 Phlegmacium glaucopus
GCCATGGATTTCACAAGATTGTCACGTCGTTTCGACAAGGTCGAGATTTTTTCTGCTGTCGGACGCTTCCCCATCCGACTTACAATTTGATCTATCTCCAATCTTTGCCGATCGGTAGGTGCCAGTGAACAAAGTAAAAGTTTCTCACTGTTGCTCCTCAAGTTTCAGACCGGCTAGCAACCAGGCAGTCTCTCCTGCAACCCCTCGCTCTTGGCAAATCAACAACTCAAGTCTCATTTCTGCCAGTGTTTTTGCTTTGCGGAGCTAAGTCTAACAAAGATGTCAAAGGAAATGAACCACTAACCTTTTGGAATGCGAGTTTTCATTACATCCATCGCCTTCGGGTCCTTGCTCCGCTGCTCTTCAGCCTTCGAAATTTCACTCTCCCATGAATTTAGTTGCTCAAGACTTGGCACCTTTGTTAAGTCTTTGAAGTACTCAGCGCTTTCCAGCTCATTTTTCATGGCCTGCTGATAGGACCCAGGAGACGTCTAGGGATGTAAATGCACCATTTTTGTGGTTTCACAACCTTTGCAGTATACTTGCAGATGCTCACATATCGTTGCGGATACTTGCAGATCATTGCAGGTCATTGCAGATCATTGCAGGTCATTGCAGGTCATTGTTGTTCATGATCATTCGGCACATAACTGTGCAAAATCTCGAAACCAATACAAGATGCAGACACACTGATTGAAACTATCATCTTCCAATGACTGTCGTGCATATCATCGACCAAAACATCTGCATCGGTGAGCAAGAGTCGCAGTTCCCATGCTGGGCTTGAAATGCCATTAAACACGACTCAAACAAAGTGTCACTCAGAATGACTCCATCCACCATACCAGCACCTTTCATGAGAGTGTATCAAGTCGCCTTGTAAATAGCACAAGGTCGAATATACCTAGTTAAGTTTAAAACAAACCAGAAGTTACTCCGGAACCATGTGACACCGGAACAGTAACCCACAAAGGACATTGGCCTCAGCGTATCACCTGTGCCGCACTCAGCTATTTCCTAAGGTGTACTGATATTCGGAACAGAAGAAGCAAGTAATAAGACGGAAGACCGCAGTGACTTAGAGGACAAACAAGACGAAGAAACAAACTTGAGATCCCAACTAAGGAAAAACATACTAAGTTCGACTACTTGAAATCATAAAAGGAATTGCAACCGAAATACAGAATATAAATATAACTGCTGCATTATCTCGCACTTTAAAGCAAACCTCCTGCATTCCTGCATGAATAATCCATAACTGATCACCTGACTGATAGAGGAACTAAATCAACACAAAGAAATACGTACTAATGGCAGGAAGGTCCCCACCGCAGGTACATCACCGCTTGGAGTATTGTTTAGGAGCGGTCGGAATGATATGGAGAACTCTCAAAATTGGAAAACCAATACAAGAAGCAGACTCACTGATTGAAACAATTTTCGGACAGTTACTGGAACGTTCAGTACGAACGACCGAAAACGACTCTCAACGGTGAGCAAGAGTGGCAGTTCTCATGCTGGGCGAAATGCCATTCAAAGTACTCCAGAGAGTCTCTAGAATTTCTCCATCCACCATACCAGCCCCTTTCACGAAGTTAGTGGCAAATCGGAACAAACAGTCATCCTGGTGGCCATGGACGTGAAACATGCCGATAGCCTTTTCAAAGTCGATCACAGGGGGACTAGAAATATAACCTTTGCCTGCTATAAAACACTCGTCCATTTTCTTGTAGTATTGACACATTATGTCGTAGATCTCCAGCGCTTTGCGAACTCCAACACAATTAGTGGTTTGGAATGCTTCCGATACCGAATAGTCAATGCACTTCTGTTGTTTGCCCTTGAAAAAATTAACGCAGCTTGATGGACAGTAGCAACCATGCCGAGCACAAGCATGCACCGCGATGCCGGTGACGTCTTTAACTCCTGATCCCATGTTCGCGTCTAGAATTGCCCGAAATCCACTGTCCAACAATTCACAGGTATCTGTCTAACAGGATGATTCAGTATGTGTTGGTCCGCATTGATATCAAAAACAACTTGTTTGGGATCCACAGCCTTTTTAATATGGACAGCATAAGGCCCTGTTGCAGTCATGAATCCTTCTCCGTCGGTTAACCACACATCATCATCAGGTTGTGTTTGTTTGATGTGATCGGCTGTGAAGTTTCCATCCACCACGAAGCTTCGCATGGTTTCATCACTTCAGAATTTCTTAAGCACTCAATGTGAAAGTAAAAATAGAGCTCTTACGCAGAATATCGACTCATATGATCGGCCGGAAGGTTGACCCCTGGTTGGGGACACGCCGCACAAAAGAGAGCCATTGAACCCTTGGTTGGCGACCCCAGCCGGTGGCCAAGCCCAAACCACTTCCTCAGCTTGAGGTTTCTCCATTGTCTTGTTGCCCGGCGAAATTCATTGTATCGGTTCGGCACCGACTGAGGAAATGCCGGATTCGTCAATCTTCGCAGTTTCTGGTAGTATTGATATGCAGATGTCTTGCATTCAAGATTGGACAACCGGTAGTCGTCAAGGCAGTGAAAGCTGAAAACCGTCTTGATCTTGTCATAACTTGCAGCCAACATCTGCAAATCTAATAACTGTTCATCTGGTTTGCCGACTCGTTCAGCTTCATCTGGCTTGCCGGCTTCCTCTGCTTGTTTCTGACATCTACACCAGATAACAGGGAGTGAAATCAACCCTGATGCATCCACAATAAGGATATGTTGAATCTCCAAGTCGTCCTTTGTGGGGGTCGGGGTCCTAAGCGGGACAGGGTCCGTTTCTAATATTGCGACGTCTTGCCACTCAGGATCTTCCGGATCGTCATCTACATTGACCGAGTCGGAGTCGGCAGGTCCAGCACTATGTTGCTGTGGTTTAGGTTGCGGTGGGTTCCCGGTTGCTAGACTGTCCTCCCGATCCTTTCCAGCCTCAAGGATACAGCATGCCTCATACAAGTCTTTTTGAGCCGGGCAATTCCCTCCCATATGGCCGACAGATAGGCGCACACCCACCTCCCATAAACCTGCATCTTGGTAAAACGTGCCAGTCCACTTCTGTAATCGGTGATAGATAAGTTGCCGATGAGAATTTCGACAACATTTCCGACAATACACAGGCCGGCCGAGGCAACACAGACAGCGCCAATGGGCTAACTTCGGACAGCAGGTGCAAGTTTTCACCTCATTCCCTTCAGTAAGCAGAATACGCCCCAGGTAGCCTGATCTCTTCAGTAGCCATTGCCGCATATAATCATTTTGAGTCTGTTCAGCAATGAGCACAGCTTAAGGAATAATATCGAATTTAATACATTGCCGTATGCTGCTCGCACTTCTTCCTCAGTCAGCAAGGTAGGATCCAGGTGCATTAAGTAATCATCTCCGACGCCTGAGTCATTTTCAGCTCCGTAATGCCTGAGTGGCACAGCTGGGGGGTCGATCGCTGGCTGTCGATAGGGAGCACTGGAGGAACTCGGGCGATAGGGTGCGCCAACAATGATCGTTTTGCCTCGTTGCTTTTTGTAGACCCCCCTCTGAAACTCGTCTGGCAGTCTTTTGGCTTTGCCCATTGGAAGTAGGTAGGATAAAGTAAAAAAAAAAAAAAAAAAAAAAAAATTCAGACCTCATTGCAAACACATTGGTACCACATTGCTAACCACGTTCCATCCAGGGTCGAGCAAGCCAAATTTTGGGTGCATGTAGAATTTGAAATGTTCGGGTGAGTCCTGAGTGAGTGCAGAAGTCAGTCCGACTGGGCACTCGGATGACCACCCGACTTTAGAAACTACCATCAGCGCCAATTATATTCATGAGCGTCTATTGTAAGGCTGAACGACATCAAAATTAAAATAAATATGTGTCCGGCACAACAGCCTATCCTCACGAAATGTCCAATGATCTTCTTGGGATTATCGGTGAACACTTACCTTGAAGAAGACTTGCCGATTGTAAATGGAAAAAATAATAATATTTAATTTTAAACTTTGTGGTCGGCCATGTCCATCCAAACACACAACCAGAGAGTAATTCGGGTATACACCCGAGATTCGGGCATTCACCCAAGGAAAGGGAGAGATTTTGCTGCAATTCGCGAGTCCCAGTCAAACAGAAATTTGAATTCGGGATTTCATCCAATGGTCCAAAGGGAGAGGTTTTGCTGCAACTCGGGTGCCCACCCGACCAAGCCAGACAGAATTTGTGCTGCAATTCAGGTACCCAAATCCCAGCCAGAAAGAACTTTGAATTCGGGATTTCACCCGATGGCCCAAATGGAGAGATTGGACTGCAATTCGGGTGCCCACCCGAGCAACCAGCCGGACAGGATTTGTTGGTCCTCCCGAGCACAAGATTTGGTGTGAATTCGGGGATTCACCCGATGGTCGGATTGGGCTGCATTTCGGGTGACCACCCGAGCAACCAGCAGCAAGCAATTTTGCATTTCGGGTAGGCTACCAAATGATTTAATGGCCCACCGGAACAACCAGCCAGAAAATGGGTGCTCTGGTTGTTGGGTTGTATCCCGAACGCCCAGCTTCTGGTTAGTATTCGGGTGGTATCCCGAACGCCAGCCAGAAAAGACAGGTTCTGGCTGGTATTCGGGTGATATCCCGAATCCCCGAATCCCCAGTTTTCTGGCTGGTTTTGGGATAATATCCCGAGCACCGGCCAGAAAATGTGTGGTTGTATCCCGAGCACACAGCCAGAACCGTCTTTTCTGGTTGGTATTCGGGTGGTATCCCGAACGCCAGCAAGAAAAGACAGTTTCCGGCTGGTATTCGGGTGATATCCCGAATGCCCGAGTGCCCAGCCCAGAACGTGTTTTCTGGGTGGTCCTGGGGTATCCCGAGCGCCCAGCCAGAAACCGTTTTCTGGCTGGTTTTCGAGTAGATAATTGCTTCGGGTACCCGATTAGTGCTCACCTGCACCCATTACCCCCCATATGTGTAGGGGCATCAGCTTATGGGTCAATGACGGACATATTCCCAGCATCAGCTTAGTCCGCTGCTGGGTCTATGACGGTACATTTTTACATTTCACTCCTCCATCTTTGACGGGGTATTCTAACTATACTGGCTGATTCGCCTTCAGTTTGGATCTTGAAAGTGGTTGCATTTGTACAGATGTGTGGAGTAGCCTTGCGTTCATTGACAACATTCTGTGGTGAGAAGGCGCTAAACGTCAAGCTCCAATGTCCGTTGTTGTGCTTATCGTTGTCATCCCTGTGTGATTTCATAGTTATATTGTATTAATTAAATCAAGAAACTCACCAAAAATAACTCCCCTAGTGGGGAGTTGTTGGTGTTAGCATCGTTATTGCTGGTGTTGGTTGTGTTGCGTTGTTGTGACAGTTGTGTTTTGTTGATAGCTGAGAGTCAATGAGATTTTTAAAACTCCGACTCCCAAAATATGGGTTCTGGCACTTGTCTGGCGCCTAACAATATTTTATAGATTTTAAATTCAATTCTGCACGGAAAAATTAGAAAAAAATATTGACAGAAAGTTCAGTTCGAACCGGTTCGAACCCGGTTCTCAGAAATTTAGAAATGTGAGAACCAAGAACCGAACCGACAGCCCAAAATCCCTGGACTGAACTGAACTGAACCTGAACCGACGGTTTGGTTCTTTCGGTTCTCGGTTCTTGCGTCGGTTCGGAACCGAACTTTGGCATCACTACGTTGATGGGCATATGAGCGACGCCAGAAGACCTATCTTTGTGTTCAACTATGTATAGCTATATCTGTGACATTGCTAACATTATAATTCGAATGAACATACCCCTCGTATATCGGAATGAACAATGCGTTGTGCTGAGGAAGAGGAAATAACTGGTGAGGATAGGAGGGACAAGACATAACTCACAGTGAAGGTATGCAACACCTCTGGCCACGCCAATAACCAATTCCATCTTGTTATACTCCTCTTCCGATTTGATGTATTCACTTAAAAGACCTATTGCAATGATCACATTTCAGAAAGACGAATAGACTGCAATTTACATTCATACCATTTATCATCCACGATGTGATCATTGCAGGAAATCTGCCAAAGTCCATACTGACACCCAATAACGGAACGAGGTTATCATGTGCCAATTTCGCCCACGTAGTTAGACATTTGGTGAGTCGCTGGGTGGAGAGTACCGTTAGTGGATATCTTAAGGCACAAAGTCATATATACGTACATCTTCAAATTCCTGTCGTTCTTGTGATTTGCTACGTGGATTAAAGCCAGGACGTAGTGCTTTGATTGCGACAACGTGTTGAAAAATGCGTGGCTTATCGAGTTTCCATGCACCACGGTAGATATCAAAGTAAAGTCCAATGAAAGGTTCTGGTTTTGATTTTACGACCTTATTGTCAGTGATATCGAGTTCTGCGAGTTCGGATGGGATGGAAGGTTTTCCTTTCGCTGGACTCTTCTTCTGGGGTATCTTGAGCTCATATAAAGAGATCTTGTCGTTAACAGCGACGGCAACGCGATTATGACGACCATCCAACGCTACATTCTTTGCCATAGCCGGCAACCCAGAGTTGGCGATATATACACCTTGACCAATATCCCACACGTTAAGATGGCCACCACAAATAATGAGTGCAGTGCTATCCGGCACAAAAATAAGGGAGGTGATGGGCCCGAATCGACCATGAGGTAGTAGCGCCGCGAGGACGACGCTAGTCGTAACACTTGCATTCCAAAGACGGATGTCACCAACATCGTCGCCCGTTGCAATCCATTTGCTATCCTGCGACCACGCGCAAGCAGAAACCTTTACAGAACCGACTGGGGTGAGTTGGCAATGCACCTTAGAGCCTTCGGGAACAACGTATGGTATGACTTCAAGCTGTCCATTGTCGCGACCAACAATGAGCAAGTGGGGTTCAAGCGGACAGTAGGCGACACTCGTTGCCTCGAACCTAGAGGTCTGAGAAATAGCCCCAAAGGTAGTTAGGTCGTGTTCAACAAGACGTCCTTCACATAATGGCAAGGTAATCATCTTGCCATCAGATCTGAAAGCACACATCGTAGCACCGGTAATGTAAACATTGTGTTTCTGTAGGCTCCACGTCTTTCCTCCAGGTGAATCCCGTTTCACCATTTGGATACACTCCAACTTTTGAGCATAGTTCAATCCAACGACGGCGGCCATGTCCGGGTCAGTCGGTGAAAAGACCACAAATGACCAGTCGTCAAGTGACAAGGTAGCGGCGCCAGTGGCTGTCTCCCAGAACCAGACTCTGCCATTATTATGATTTGGGTCGTGCACGGCCGTCGTCCCGGCTATAGTCGTTCCGTCTGATGAGAAGGAAAGGGAGGAGTGGTATGAACCGATGAACCAGCTGGACTTTGTCTCGACAAAAACGTATTTAAAGGAATTTTCCATATTACAGGAGGGTGAAGATAATGAGGGAGTTACCACGATCCAATGAAGACAATTAGACGAAAGCTCGACTCGTTGGTGTGATCCGATGAAGACGATTAGACGTTGAAAGCTTGGTTCATAAGGAGCGTCTGCTGAAGGTGATTATGAGGCGAATGGTGTTCCATGACAGATCTTCAAGCAAATTTTCGACGTTATCTGATGTCAGATGACTTACTGAATGCCATCCATCCCCATCGACAGGAGATGCGCATTGCCAAGGTATATGATTCGGCGATCTGCGTGGGAGGTCAAAAGTTACATTCCTTCGAGTGTAGTCTGTGAGTCCTCACGTCAGCTAAAAAAAGCTTGACCTAGTGACGTTCCGGCCCAGCTTGGCCTGGCTTCAGAGGCGGTGAGATAGATGAAAGAAGCGCATACAGGCACGAAAGTTGAAACTAAGAATAGAAAATAATTAATCGAACGTTGGTCGAAGGGCGGCGTTTCAAGGAATAAATAATTAGCGCCTACCCGGTCTCCAATTCTGATTGGAGCAGGAACTTCTAACCTTACTAGACCCAAACTACACCTTCCATCCCCCCAAGGAACCAAGATTTAAGATGACCGACGACATGATGGGCGCCTGGATAGAACGAATGATCCCGGGTCTGTACTACTAGGTACTACTCAGTGGTTGAGACTGGAGTTAGGTAGTGTGGGATAAAACTATTCAGAAACCCCCTTTCTGCGAGAAATCATAATGCTTAGATAGAAACCCCCTTTCTGATAGGACAAACAACGTCGGCATATTAAAATGCCGAGTATAACTCCGAAAGACATGAGCACCCGAATGTGATCACATGATGCATTCTGTTTATCAAAGGCCCGTTATGCGACTTTGAGGATGCGCAACTCTCCTTCCACTAGACAGGACAGGGGATTTCAGGTGCGTACGGCATATTCTATGTCTTAATCACTTTCTAAAGGTTCTTTAGGATTGGGCAAGACCTTCTCGTATGGCCAGTCTTGCCACAGAGCCCACATTTTCGCGTTTGGGATGCCTTCGGCTGTGCCCTTGCCCCTCCTCCTTGCGGTCGACCTTCGGTAGCTCCTGTCATCCTTCGTTCACGTGGCCTGCCCTTTGGATTGGGGATCGGTGGCTCACGGAAGTCATCATTTTCGGTGTCGCGTCGACGCGAGGCCCTATATTTAATGTTGGTAAGACTATTAGGGCGTGTCACTTATTCAATCTCACCTGAGCTCTTCAAGGTCAGCCAACAGAGTATCCAATTGCTCTTGGGTTTGGACACCGTTCATCAATGGGCCCAATGCCGCTGTTGCTTCATGGAAGACTGTACGAGCTGGAACCGTCTGTGTTTGAGGAACTGCTGGTGTGGATGACGGCAGCAGCTTTTTTGGCTCCAGAGGATTTGCAGAGATGAGTGGTGTCTGTTGCGAGGTTGGAAGGTCTGCTTCTGGGCGTCGAAATTGGGCCTCCCGAGCTTCTACAGAGGGTATGTTTCGTAAGTCAAGATTTTTGTTGTTGTACCATCTAATCACATATCAGTTTTTTGAATTCCAGAATACTCAACAACTTACCTAGCACGGATTACCCCCAAGTTGAATTTGAGTGTCGTGATGGCGCTCAGGACCTGGAAGTAGTGGCGACAAGGCAATCCAAGATTCATCCCCATACAACAGTCGCAAACATAACTATCGTCTGGGAGAAGAGCGACAATGTGCAAAGCATTTGTTCCTATGTGCGTGACCTCCATGAGATGTTTTATTGTTAATCCTCGTCCACGTATTAGGCGTAGCAGAAAGACTGTTGAAATATGTGAGTTATCATTTTGGAAATTGTTCATCATGGACTAATGATTCAGCGTGTCACTAGAGTCATCCACAAAGCAAATTTGTGGAATTTACCTGCTCCTCTCCTTGCTCCCAGTCATACCCAACATCGCCGCTCACAGTTACTGCGTACTCATTCTGATTTTGAGAATTGTATTAGTACTTAGTGAGACGGTAAGGTGCAAATAATATTACCCAATCTCGTATCCCATCTGGGCGTTGTAAAACTCGAGTACGATAATACATGCTTTGTTCCATTTGCTCGTAACATTTCTGAAGGGGAAAGGGTGCTGTAAATTGACGAACAAGCTGCAGTGGTCCCGGAAAGACAGTTTCAATGGGTTTGGCATGCTGTCGACGTGATGACTGTCATAGAGATGTAAGTAATGAAAAAGTGACAATCTAAAATTCAACACTTACATCTCGTACTCGAAGGGTCTCTTGCAGGCCTTGCCCATCTGTGCGCTCATTCAACCCATCAAAAAGATCTTTAAGAGACTTCCTCGGGCCTCCAAATGCCTTCGTAATCCGATTTTCGACCTCAACTCTCCCATTTGTTCTCACTCCACATGTGAACTTGTGGCTGACATACACCCATGCCCACTGCCTTCGACAAGGATACAATTCGTCATCAAGATACTTCTGTGCAGCAGGATATTGAGTAGTAAGTTGTCGCCACTGTATATCAAAGTCTTCCGGTGAAATTGCCCGGTATACAGCCCAGAAGTCGTTTTTGAAGGGCATCCATTGGTCGGACGGAATGATCCTGCGAAGGTTCTTGTCCACATTGCCATCGAGATGCTGCATGCAGAAGATATGTTCAGAAACAGCCAGAACTTCCTCGACTGCTGAAATCAAGGAACGATGCCGATCCGATATGAAGGTGTCGGGTGCAAAACCTGCGCTGTCTAGATGGCATTGAAGAACCCAGGCATGGTGCGCATGGTCTTCAAGTGCTTGAAATGCATACCAGGCATTCCGTGAACGGCTATGCCCATCAATAATAATTCCAATGCTGAGAGGATATCCGGCTTCATTGCGACCGTAGGTGTTATCGTTTATCAAGACATCGCCATAGTGTTGACCAAGAGCTCTTTGAAGAGGTGATTGCCACCAGACGCCTGTTACAACACCATCTTTGTTAATCTTGATGTGGGATAGCCATCCATGAGTTTCTCTCGCCAATTCCTCGAGTTTGGCAATGATTGCATGCATACTCCCACCCAGACTTTCAACCTCTTGACGAGCCTCACGACGAGCCTGACCCATAATGTTTCCAATTTGGCGAGGCTCAAGAGCTGTCCCCGTTTGTGTCGTCATGACAGTTCCAAGCTGGCCACGTGTGAAACGACTTGAAGAACTAGTGGCAAGCTTTGAGATAATTTCCTTCTGCACCTTGGTCGGTTGGCGGCGTATCGGAGCGCCTTCTGGTATTTGACGAGGATGGTTATGGTCCCAGGAAACCAAGGTAATAACCCATTGTGATCCCTTGCGATTGACGTTGACATGTGCTTTACAGCCGGTCTTGATTGTTTTCCCTTGACGATGGTCTGAAGGGTCAATACCGACTGTATGTATTGGGGTGTGGTGGTAGTAGCAGTTGCATCGGAAAGTCCTTTTCTTCAGCTGACCATAATCATCCTTTTCAACCTGTGCTCTTTTCCAACGGTAACCAAGAGCCTCTTCACGTGCATAGATAGCTACTTCAGCTTCGTCGATAGAGTGATACACGGAAAAAATACCAACGGCACCAGGAGAGGCTTTGACACTTTTTGCAGGTGGACTTTCGGGCTTGACACCTTGGGGCATGAGCATTGGCTTCTCTGGACTGCAGAGGTCAATGACAGACTCGTGTTTGATGTGCTTCTTGTTAATTGTGGTGCCTGCTTTTCGTACTGGCTTTTCTGGTGTGCAAAGATCGATAACCATCTTTTCCTGTTTGATGGTATGGAGTATGTTGTTGTCAGAATCGCTATCCTTCATAGGACTGATATCAACCACAACAGATCTTTTGGTGATAGGCTTTGGTGTGATTGAGACTGTTGATTGAGGTATAGGAGCTGGCGATGACATGACAAATATTATCTCAGATGGAGAACCTGGTGAAGTGAGTCCTTTCTTGGATGACAATGCTTTTCGTTTCGCTAATGGACTTGTTCTTGGCGATCCTGGGTTTTTATCCAGGCTGTTATGACGTTGTTTTCTTGGTTTTTGAGTTGGTGAGGGGACGGATGGGGCTGGGGCCTTCGACGGAAGTGGTGCTGAAATGGACTTTTTGGCTTGGAGCTCAAATGGTGGAAGAAGAGTTGTCAAGGTCTCTGGGGGTAGTAACATCGGGATTGAGCTTATAGAATGGTCTTCAAGTGCTGAAATGAGTATTGATGACTTGTAAGTCGGTGCAGACCCCATGAGCTCTGACAATAGTGGGACTCGTATACGTTGTACACGCTCAGTCTGAGATTGGAGATATGTCTTGTCTAATTTGTCAAAACGTGAGATAGGATGGCCGGTCTGTGCAATTTAATGTCAATTCCTTATATGATAAACAAGAAAGATGTCTTTACCACAGGTGTATATAAATTGTAGTCACTGTAACCAGTGGCCATTGAATTGTCTATCATCATCCCAGAGCTCCCAGAGATCTCATCATCATCCCCGAAAATTTTTGTAGTCCAATCTGTGAATGTGCCTTCTGATTGCGTTGCAAGGTGGTGAAATTTTAGCAGGCATTCCAGAGCAACGTCACGAAAAAGCCTGGCCTCAGGACCTGTCCATGGTTGTAGTCCTTTTGGGGTTTCCGCAGCAAGCTGAATAAAATTGAGGGCAGCCAGACCACAGCTTCCTGCACCATTGCCGACCCCCTGCTTTGAGATAACACCACTTCTGATATGTTTGATTTCATGTTGAATGACGCCCGAAAAAACCCACTGGAGTATCGGAAGGATGTGATGTGGAGGTGGATGATGCATAGAATCACCGTATTCAATGACTGAGGATCCCTGCCGGTAAATAAAGGCTGTAAAATGGTTTTCATGAACCTGGCCCATTGCAATGACCTGGACAGATGTTGAGGCAATGCGTCTGCGGATGGCCAAGATTTCTTGGGTGTATACAGCAGGACTGGCCTCATATGCAGTACAGGCATCAGCCAGGAATGACGTAGGGAGGAGTATTGTGTCGGAAATGCAGTCAGGACTTGAGGGGTTGTCAGCACCGCCCCGAATGTAATTGGCTTTGCGGAAATAAGAAAGCTCAAGGAGTGAGTTGAATACATCCTCCTCAAGCCACGACTCCCCTAACAAACACCCTAACTTGTCAAACTGGAAGTCAGAGACACAGAAACCTCGTATTTTTGAAGTCACCAGCGAATTTTGGAAGGTCTCAAAAGCCGGACCAAGGTTGAAGGAGTCTGACTGGATGTGCGTCAAAAGGTATCGGTAGGTGATAATGGCAGGCTCATAATTAGAGCAGTTTCGGATAAGTTCAAGCTAAGCCAGGCATAAATGATATTGAAGCATTCCATGTTCAGCTGTTGCGTACCTTCGAAAAATGATAGACAATGCATTTTTCTATCCCATTGTACTGGAACTTCACTTCTGCTGATCGTGAACCCTCTGAATATGCTTTCTCGATGCTGGAAGTCAGAGTTTTCAGATCATTGTAGTTCGGTATGACCTCGCCAGGTATAATAACAGTTGCCACAGCGGAAAGGGGAATTTCGGGTGAGAATTTTGCAGAACTAACAGATCCAATGGGTGCAATAATTGGGTAGGAACGTTCAGCAGCTTGGGCAATGGTAAGATCATTGAAAAAACTCAAAGAGAAGGCCAGATGTGGCGGCGGAGACGCATAGGAATGGAAATTTGGCAGTGCCATGGTGGTAGAGCACCTCAAAACGACTCAAAGTCACTCTTACAGGTCACGGACATGGTTCGGGCAAGCAGCGGGTGCATTCTGAAATTGATACTACACAAACACCATGCCAGGTGCACGGAAGCAAAATTGACCTAGATAGACTACAAAATACTGGGAGAGATGGTTAGAAATGCTTGAGGGATACTTGAGTAGTGCCTCACCATAGGATTTACTTTGATACCACAGAACTGGGATGAGCAAGCGCAATGTGGTTGAGAGCAGTGATGTTTGGAAGTTTGTCAGGAGCCGTTTTCAGAAACGGCTGAGCTCACAACTCAACGCATGGTCACATGTCCTTGTTCGGCATTGTGGGTAAATAAAGCCGTAAACAACCATTCATGGGGTTTCTCGCTTAACACAGAGAAACCCCTGATTTCTCGCAGAAAGGGGGTTTCTGAATAGTTTTATCCGGTAGTGTGTGATCGGAGTTAATTGATTAGTGATAGATTGACATCGGTTTGTTTACCGGGTGACCATTCTGTTTGTTATACCCACAAATCAAATGCCACCTACTTTTTCCCTTCCCAACTAGTGAGAGCAATTTGAATGAGGCTGCACCAAAGCACCCTTGGTCAGACTCCGATATTACGGACAGAAGTTTTCTGCGGTCCTCATTACTCTGACTTTGACAAAGAACTCACCCAAAAATGACAAGAATTCCCAATTATATTCCATCCCCCGCGAAATCGACTCCAAAAAGTTTTCTTTCGAGATCGGAATGCGCAATCTTTCAAAGCTGCTTGGTAGCCCTTGTCGGATGTTGATGGGTCACGAATACATCGGAGGATTCATAGGGCCGTCATACCAGTCGCTGGAGGCGATGAGCTTCCAATTATGCCACACATCAATTTGATCGCTTGAATGAGCACTTGGCTCTTAATCGTCATCATTACCTTCCAGGCCCACGAGTCCGTATCCATTCTAATGCGAGGTTCAATAAAAGAATCACCCAAAAAACGCGAGAAGGACTCGGGAAAGGTTCATCAGGCCGATAGCTCAACTTGGACCAGCCTCTAACTTTCCACCATTCACTCAATTCAATAATGTCATACAGTATACAGTCTTTGCTGGGTCGGATCATGACCTGGATACCTATCATCTTGGCATTCATCCGGAAAGCCATATGGCGTATCTGGGATAATGTTCTGCTGCTTCGAATGGGACACGCTTATTCGCGACGTTTTCAGGATTCCTCATTAGATGAACATGTTGAGGCCTGGAGAGAAGATCAACAAAAGGAATGGGATAGGTTGTCGACAACGGTAGGTTTTGTTATTTCTGGTGTTTTCTATGATCTGCTCAATTTGAGAACAGCTTGGCCTACTCGCGACAATGCACGCAGTCATACTCGCTATACAGCCGCACGCACCACCACTCGCATTCGCCATCTGGCTCGCAGGTGCAGGATTAAGCGTCTGCGGTCTCCCCATTGTACAATATTTCCCAATCAGAGCCCCCCAATTTCCGACCAGGACATCCTTGGCCTAGTCAACGGTGGTCAACATTTTAGCAAGTCACTTTCAGCTGGGGTTGTGGCCACTCCAGTGATTATAACACTTTGGGCATCGATACTATTCGGCATCGACATTGTTGACTACCTGGCCGAAAATGATTTTGGGTGGGAAGAAGTACTGTATTTTGGCGTTTATTCCTTCCAGTTTGCCTAGGATTTGCCACTGTGCTTATCACATTGATAATCGGAGAAATTCCCAGACACCGTCTCGAGTCTCAACTTGCCTCTCAGGTATGACAAATTGCTTATGCTCTGCTTCCAAAAGACTAAGACGTATGTCCTCCATTTCCTTTCTCCTCAAGAGCCATGTCAACGCTTAAATCGTGTTTGTGTGCAACATAACTCAGCCTCGCCGTGCCTCCACTGGCCGTGATGAAGAATATTTTACGATATAACAGACAATGTTAGAATTCCAAACAATCAGTAATAAAGATCGCACGTTTAGCCAGTGCAGGTGTCGCGCCTTGCAAGTTGCAAACAAGTAAAGAACAAGATCTTTGACCAAACGAGTGGTGTGACACGTAAAACTCCCCCCTCTCATCATTCAAACAACCTCAACTTCTATTGCCATTCTGCAGACAAGCGAGGAAGATAGACCTACCACGACTTTCACTTTCTCTAAAATCGAGAAAGTTGATGAGTGGGGCTTATTAGAGGCTATTATCCGTGATCACAGCAATAAAGCGCACTCTGAAACATCTGCAGCGCCGTGTACCTATCCCAGCGAGTCACAATCACGTCGTCGCAGACAGCGAGGTGGTAACCGTAGGTGCAGTCTATTGCTATGAATCTGACTGCAGGTGCAAAATAGCGGGGAAAATGCCCGGTACTTCAGACCACGCCAAGGCTCCAAAGAAGCACGCGTGGAACGAAACTACGAAGACGCCAAGGAAACACCCACACGCCACATAGCAACGATGAGTAAATAATAAAATTTCCACAACCAGTTTTGAAAAAAAAAAAAAACTGTTGATATAATTTGATCCTAAATTTAATTCCGCAAAGATCTATGAGGATTATCTTTGAGCTAAACTCGAGTGTAAGACGTTCTATTATTCAAAAGCATTGGTTTTATTTATATCACGTGGGGTTATCGAACGTGCACAGGAAGAACAGCGGAACAATCCGAGTCGGCTAGACTAAGAAAATTGATTGTTGTGGGTCCTTACATCTTCTCCCCTCAATATTGCGTTTGATAGTATCAAACGTTCACATTCTATCTTTTATTATCGTAATATTATCTAACCGATCATGGACTATATAAAAACCAACAGTTTTGACAGCTGGTGTTCTTCAGCTGGTCTCACTCCTTCCCGAACAGTTGAAATTTTTATTGGCGCAACGCCTGGACGTTCTTCTTCGCAAAACCCTTCCAAATAATCAATCTATCCACATTATTATTATCAACATGGTTGGACTTTATGTTTTTCTTCTTGTCGTCGCTCTGGCTACAAGACAAGCGCTGTCTTTTTCAAACGAGTATGAACGGTATGTATTATAGACTGAATAGTCACGATACACTTGACTGATCTTTGTACCGCAGACGCAGCAGTGAAATCGACGGCGTCCGGTATGGGCGTGAGTTCGTCGGCAGACGAGATTCGGGGGTGCATTACGGCCGCGATCTGGAGTTTTCAGACTTCCTTGAGCTTGAAAGACGCATGCACATGATACATCCCGGCGGCGCCGCCACCGCCCTGGCGTCGTCACCAATAGTAGGCACTGCAGCGGGTGCTGTAGGCAAAGGACTGCTCAAAGGAACAAAAGCAGTAGGGCATTTAATAGGGTTACAGGGGTTGAATACACTGTCAGTATATTTCCGTCGGGCTGTATCCCCAGGATGACTCGCATCTTACAATGAATTTCAATCAGGGAGAATATCAAAACAACCAGCAATGTAGCCAAGAATGCCTTTGCAGCTTACCACGATGGCAACCCGAGCAATCGCAATCGCCCAGCGGTACCAAGCGCTACTGCCTTGAATGTCAAAATCGTGCGTCGCGAGCTTGAATATGAGGAAGAGTTCGGACGTGACTTCGACGATGAAGAACTGCTTGGGCGGGAATATTTAATTGATGATCTTAATTAAGGACTACAACGCATATCTATAAGAAAACTACTTTACATTTTTTTCTCTCCTATGAGTTTCTAAGTTCTAACCCTGTTCTAACTATCCAATGATTTTTACCACCCTCGTCCATTATTATCGGACTTTTCTATAGTGTTTTTACAAAAAAACGCCCGTAGCTTTAAATAATTTATTTATACTGAATGTACCTGTCACTACTGAACAATCATGTGACTAGCTGTCCTAGGAGAGGGAAATATTCCTAGCCGTAGTTTTAAGTTTATGTACCAAGCAGTTGGCCATACTTTGCTCGAAACCGTTTGCTCGGAACCTCGATGACCCTCCTCTATGCCCTCCGTCGTCCACATCTTGCTCTAAGATACATATCCAGACGATACGCCAGCGATATTGCATCAAAATCTTCCAAAAAGCCGGCAGCAGGCAAGTTGTATAATTCACCCAGAATACTAAAAACTCTTGCTTATTCATTCCATTCACAATAGGTACACCATCAAAACCTGCTTCAACGTGTCCAGCGGACACTATTCTACCCGGAGTAAACTACTTGAAAGGCCAGCCACCTGTTGTAGCACTTGCCGACGAGGAATATCCAGAATGGCTTTGGACGGTCCTTCAGCCAAAGGTTTTGGAAGATGATGGTCCTGGTGGAAAGTTTGAACGAGCAAAGAGGCGGGCTGCTAATAGACAAGCAATAAAAGACCGAAATTTCATGTTGACCCAGTAATTATAACGGTGCGTTTGCTTTATCTATTTGCGGAAACGAATGATTGAGCTGTTCTGCATTTTTAGCCCTAAGCCTGTTCACACCACAGATTACTGTACAAGTTCATATGATACACCGCATTGCTGTGAAGAATCAATCCCTCGTCACATGAGCAAAGTTTAATTTGAACTGCCGATATTTTGCATTGATAATCGCGACTCCATCCTCTTGACTTCTTCTCACCCCATCTTTTCCGTAACTAATATGCCATCTATACCCGACGACGAGAATAGTGTTCCACTTAATGCTTACCGTGTACTATTAACTGGATTTGGGGTGCGATCTTGGTTTTCCTTCCCTCCTTTGCGAGTTAAAACGGTTATTCAAGATAAACTCACTGCTTTTTTTTTTTTTTGCTCGCTTTGAATTTTTTTCAAATGAAAAATAGCCTTTTTCTCATTATAAAGAGAATCCATCTTGGTCGGCTGTGAAACAGCTTCAAAACACCATCCTACAGACAGATATCCCATCAGATACCGCTACAGCAGGAGATCGTCAACAAAGACCTATCCATATCTCTACCTTGCAAATCCCAGTCGTATACGAGGCGATACTCGAAACAGTACCAGGTCTTCACGCTCGACCACCCCTTTTACCAGAATCCCTGCCTCCTGATTCCTCACCACCGCCCAAAACAAGCTACGACTTCATGTTTCACATCGGTGTCGCTGGAAGAGGCCCATTGCGTCTGGAAAAGGTCGGACATAAACTGGGATACCATATGAAAGATGCCACTGGCAAGCTGGCCGCTCTCGTCCGTTCTACACCTAAAGATTTTAGTCGAAGGGATAATACCGATGCCTTTGCCGCGGAGAACGCAGAGAGGGAGAGGTTGGGTATGGAGCCGATGGAAACTCAAACGAGTGTTGGAGGCGATAGCATTGTTAGAGCCACTCGTGGATTTGGTCCTGCTTATGAAACCTTTCCGGATGAGATAACGACAGATATCGATGTGACCAAGCTTGTTCAAGAACTCAGACGCTCTGGGATTGAGGTGAGAATTGGTTTTACTTCATCCTACAGATCGGACATCAGGCTGATTATCATTCATCTTCGGAAACAGCAAATATACACATCCATGGATGCTGGCCACTACCTTTGTGACTTTATCTATTATTGTTCTCTTGCCGAAGCCAAACGAACGTCCAAGCCATATGAAAAACGACGAAACACACAAGTCCTCTTCTTACACTGTCCACCTGTCGGTCAACCCCTCAGCACGGAAGAAGTCGTAGACGCTATCAAACGTATCATCGTCTGGGTATGTGGAGAACAACAGTTGGTCGAGGATAGTGAAGTTGCTGCAGGAAATCATTGATATAACAAAGTTTTTTTTTTCTTTTTCTTTTTTTGCTTCCAAGCCATACAACGAAAAAGTCACCTCACCTTTCATGATTTCAGTTCTTCTGATAATATCGGCTTTGGAGTTTTCTTTCTTTCTTTCTTTCTTCCTTCCTTTCTTCCTTTCCTTCTTTCACCCCCCCGCACCCCCCCTCTCTTTTTTTCTATGTAAATCCTGAATTCCCAAGATCCGACTAACCATGATGACCTATTTTATCGCAACTGATAGATTGGAACCCATTTTCGATCCTGCGGACTCCTTCAATACAATCCATGCTCCCATATATTTTGCTCTTTACAACACGTACTAGTACATCGCTTTCAAATTGGCTTTCCCTTGATCACCATAAAAAAAAAATTCATTGCTTTTTGACTTTGAGAATACGTTGGGGGGGTGACTTTCCCCATGTAAAATGTGTGTGCAAAATATTGTATACATACAACAGAAAGTTGTGTTTTACAAAACACAACTTTCGATGATGTTGTCAAGTTGACGTTTACACAACATTGGCTTTTTTACTGAGAATAATAATGTAGTCTCCGCTTCACAGCTAGGGCCTCTATTCCCTCGAATAAGAGTCTGCAGGTGATTGATAATATTGGCAGATCTAAGGTTGGATATTGAATTTTTGAATCTAGGAGTATCTGGGGGGGGCCGCCCTCCTAAGGTTATACAAAGATGGCGACCATGCTAAAAAAAAAAACATTGATGTACAAGTTACAAACGCCCTATAGATTTTTGGATATGAGTTCCTGCTCAAAGCAAAGAAGGCCACTAGGAAAGAAAAAAAAAAACTCACGCTTCCAAAAAAAAACTAAGCCAATATAGCCAAAAAGGCATCACAGCAAAAAAGAACAAACGATACACACATACATCCCCGCTACACAACATCCCCAGCCAAAATCTGCGCCGACTCAGTATCACCCTGATTAAGCTTAGACTGAATCATCCCCAACACTTTCAGCGTAACCGATATCTTATCCCACAAAGTAGAATAAAGCTCCGCGTTTTGTGTACGCACCATATTCCCCACGTCGTTCCTTAAATCTTCAATGGCAGGAGTGATATGTGAGCGGAGAGCTTGGACCATGGGTTCCTCTAGACTTTGAAGGATGTAGTCAAAGGAAGGTATAGCATTTAGTGGAGTGGCGGGTGGAGAAGGAGGTCTGGATGTGTAGGCGTTGAGGGCTTTTTCAAAGGTTTGGATGAGATGAACGTTGGCTTGTCGTGTTGAGATGTATTCTCGTAAACGTTGTTCCACCTATAAAAAGAGGTTGAATATATCAGCCTTTCACCCGATGGAACGAACAAGTGAAAAAGAAAGAAAGGAAGACGGAACACGAAGAAAACCAACCTCCAAGACTTTTTCGAAACCTTCCTCCTTCCCTTTCCTCGAGGCTACCACACCCACTTCCAATGTACCCACTCGCGTGATCAAATCCCCGATTTCAGTCGCCAACTCTCCCACTTGTTCTCCCGTTAACATGATATCTTGCTCCAAAGACTGCATATGCTGCCGTTCCTCCTCTACCCTCTGACTTTCCTCTGCCTCTCTCGCAGCTTGGAACTCGTCAAGCTTCGTTTCCACAATCTGCTCACATTCTTCTCTTGCTTCCCGACCATGTTCATTGATATCGTTTTGAAGTGTGGATATGAGACCTTCCATATAGGCAAGCCGTTCCAGAAGCTCGGCAAGTTCTTCTTGCGTTGGCATTGGTGGTGCACTACCGCCACCTGGCGCATCCAGATTTTCAGAAATGCGTCTCCGCTTGAGACTTTTGTGGCGCGCAGCACCACCATCGGGCTGATCAATATCCATAGCAGCACCATCTTCATCGTCATCGTCATCAGCTGACAAAAAGAGGGGAGGCGGTTTGGACAAGGAGATATCCCCTAGCATCTTGCTCATCTGCGAGGCCGTATCCTTTAATTCTTGGATATATTTCGCAACCTCTTTGTGTTCCTCTTCCATACCATCCTCGGTTGAACCGGGAGGCGCGACGGGCCATGAACCTGTCTTGAAAAGTTTGTCCACCGACTCTTCGTAAGTTTTCTTCGCCCCATCGCGTCGTTTTTCGAGTTCTACAAGTTGGTCTTTCAGAGGAATCTTGTCTTCTTTAGGTAGATTGGCGAAATAACGGCTTTGAATGATTTGTAAAGCGAAAACATGTTGTTGTTCTAGATCAGCCACTTGCTCACGAGCCAACTCGGCTTCTGAGAGAATCCTAGAATTATTGTTGAAAAAATAAATAAATAGCGATCAGAAGATCAAATTGGTTTTTTTAACAAGTTATAGATGTCTTACCGTGTCCGTTCGTCCCACATGGCTCGTTTTTCTTCTACAGTTAATTCCACAGTCGTAGGAGATGCAACGCCTGCTGACAATGCTGGCGGAACAGCAGGAAGTGGTGGGGGTGGTGGTGGGGGCATGGGAAAAGGGTCTTTGGGTGGTGGGGGAGGTAGTGTAGACGAGTCGGTTCGTGGTCGTCGTGAGGGCCCGCGTGGAGGATGACCACCAGATGAAAAAGAGAGTGCGTCGCCAAAACTTGCTGGATACATAGCAGTCACAGGAGGTGTAGGAAGAGAGGCAATTGGAGTAAACGATGATGAGGCTTCTTGCTGTTGTTGTTGTTGTGTTTGGGGCGGGGTCGGTCTTGAAATAGCAGACGATGTAGTTGAAGACTGCGGTTGTTGTTGTTGTTGTTGAAGACCCTTATTCATAATACCAGGGCTCATCATGTCATTTAAGCTCATTCTGCGCGATTCGGACGCGATGTTGCTTGACCTAGAGTTTATTGGAGATTCAGGCGGCGGCAAGCTGGACGCGACACTATCGTGTCTTGTACGATAAGTCGGTGATTTGGAACGAGATCGAGAATAACTCCTTCGTTTGTTTCTTGCAAGGTAGCCTGAATCGCGACGATGATATCCGTGGGGTGGGGGCGTAGGAGACCTTCTACGCCCTTTTTTTTTACCGCGATGTACAGGTATTCTTGCGGTGCCCCAGCCTTCTTCCCCAGGATGGTAGTAATCACAAGTAGATGCTGGTCTTCGGCAGCCCCCATCAATGGGATCACCATTTATATCGAAAAACTGGGGGGAGGGGGGATTCACAAATTAAAAAAAGTAAAAAAAGGGGGGTGGGGGGGAGATCGTCAGTAATCAGATATGATTGATTTCAGGGCTTTTAGCGAACAAGATTATACGTACAAAGCATCGACGGTTACTGGCTTTACTCATTTGTTCAAGTTGAAAAAAGAGGATCAGTAAGAAATAGAAAAACAAGCAAAACATGTGGCTGTGCAATATATAATACATTAGGCAGCTTCTTCCAGCCTCGACGTGTTTAATAAACCCCGACTAAACGCGGAAGCAACAGCCTCGAAACCATTGTCCTGAACATCCGATACGAAAACGTCATGTTGGTTGGCAAGCTTCTCGTTATTGAACCGAATCTCCCTTATGACGCCATGTTCACTAGCACACGATGGGCATTCTGTCTCGTTCTCGGCGATGCATCTATAAAAAGCAACAAGATGAGGGCATAACACCGGGGAAAAAAGCGGGTTCTCGACGTACCGTTGATGATAGCTGTGTTTACACATAAAATGTAGACTGGGAAGATCCAACTGTCCATGACAAGAACTACATCTGGTGACATGGAATACAATGGGATGCTCTGGATCAGAGAGTTCTTCGACTTGCTTCAATTTTGTTGCTGTTTCCAACCGATACGATCTAGTCAGCTCCTTATCCTGAATGTTCGGACAATTTCAGCATCGTAGCAACCACAAAAAAAGAAAAAAGGGGGAGACTTACGTTCTCTATCTTAGTCCTACTTACCGTAATCCTCCTAACCAGCCAGTCTTTCACCAACCCAACACTTGCCACTCCATTCCTACTCAATACCTGAATAATACCCAAAGGCGGCATAATCCCCTCCTCATCAATATACTCCACAACCTCTTTCAAGTCCCGTTCATGTCTCTTCAACAACTCATGCGTCGAACTCAGAAACCTCAACACAAGGGCGTACAGATGAGGGTGGTCACGCCCATATTCCATAAGATAGTCAATGACCTTTTGCGATGCACCCGGAGTATTGCCTTCGCGGTCCTTATCCATCCAAAATCGGAGGACATCTTCGTACATCCCCTTCTTTTCCCAGAGCAGTACCAGTCCTAGCGTGAACCCGTGCGTGGAGCAGAGGATGAGAGCATGCATAGAATCATAGGGAACAACGTCGCTTCCCAGCACCCGCATCGCCTTATTTCGCATCGTCTGTTCATCAAACACCTTCTTCTTCGGCTTCTCCTCCTGTCCTCCTGCCTCGGCTTCTTTCTCTTTCTCTGGGACTGCTGCTCCTCCTCGCAGAGGCAGCGTCAAATACAACTCCAACAACGTATTCCAAACCGCTACTTGATCCATCTTATCCAACAAAACCCCTTGCTCATCATCCACCGTCACAGGCGAATGCAAATGCGAATCTGTTTTATCCGAACTTAGCAACCCAACACTCCCAGGGGCCAGATCCTCTACACTCTGCCCCCACCTCCGCATCGCTACCGTCTCCAGAAAGATGACAAATTGCTCCATATGGTCCACGAAATGGGGGAAGTAAATCCTCGGAGAAAGTTTTCGTACAGGAGGGGCTGGGAGGATAGGAGCAGCAGAATTTAAACCAGGCGTTGTAGGTTGTATCATGCTAGCTCGGTTTGTAATAATTGAAGATGTAGTAACAGGAGGGGGAGTAGATGGCCTAGAAGCAGAAGCAGCCAGGTCTTGGGTCATGACGGAAGGTTCTCGTCGGGTAGAAGCATTATCTGGTCTGAGGGTTTTGATAGAAGGAGAAGGAGGAGTGGCTGTTTCTGAGGATACAGTAGTAGGTACTGTTGCACCTCGATTTAGAGCGAGATACGACAGGTAAGATGGACCTGTAGCGGCTGCTTTCGTGGTCGCTGATATGGTTATTGCTGCGTCGGCTTCATCGGGTACTAGAGGGCCTGTGGTAGTACATAGGTCGATGAGCAATTGGGTAGTCTCTTCTGGCAAAGTTTGCAGCATGGCACGACCATATCTCGCAAGATTACTCTCAGCCTATACAAACCCAACCCAGATCTCATTAACGAACCAGAGCATAAAGAAAGAAGGAAATAATCGTACCGCTTCAGGACCCAACTTCCTCAAATACATCAACGCATCCTTGAAATTGCCCGTATCTTCAATCTGGATCCTTAAATAATCCTCATGCTTCTCAAACCTCTTCGCCAGATACGATGCATGTTCGAAATAACCAGCTTGCCTGCATACCCGAATCGCCGTCTTCAGATCGAAAGGAAGCTCGTTAGAGTCGTTCGAGTTCCGTCGTGACTCGGTTTTAATGAAGCTGTCCAGTCGGGAGACGTCCTTGAGTTTGGTGTACGTGTTCAAGAGGAGGGTGGTGTGATCGGCATTAGCCAATCCTAGAGAATGGAGTTCTTGGAGGTATGTGACGAGATTGTGAATTCGTTGTGCATCGAGGTACTAAACTTGCCCAATTTAGCGTTACAATCCAACGTGGCGTGGTTTTGGAGTCTAAGCTTACCTTTCGGATAACATAACTGGGCTGCAGGTGGCCAATAGTTTTCACATACTGCTGCATGGCACCATCATAATCGCCTTTCGTATACAAATGGTCGCCATATTGCCGATGTATGTCAGCTTGGCTTGTTTCATCCAGATTCTGTGTAGTAGCCAAATTGAGAGCCAGGCCATATAGAGACTTTCGATATATCATGTCGAGTTTATCTGCTGTTGACTTTTCCTCGAGGCATATTAGCTATGAGAAAATGTGAGTTGTTGTGTTAAACTGCCCCCCAAATGAAAACAATCAACCCACTTTGCCATCTGAGGTTAGGACGAATATTTGTCCCCATTGCGAGATAATTTCGCGTACACCTTGTTTGAAAGTACCAGAAAACGCGACTAATCTGTTTTCTGGATCGAAGACGGTCACTTTGGTGACATCGGTTTCTGTCGCATTTGCTGAAAGCGCAACTAGGTTGCGCACAGTAGCGGAAGTTGAGGAGGCGGTTGGAAAGAAAGGAGGTGAAACGATGACGAGATAGTTCATGTGAGCATGGACGGAGGATTTGTGACCTTCAGAGATGGATATTTAATAAGTGAATATGATAGAGTAAAAGAGGGGTTATACCTTCATACGCATAGCAAGGTCCCCTTCCCTCGATTCCACAGATATAGATAGCTTCGTCTCTTGCAACAACGATATCTTTAGCTTTGCTGTTCATGGTCGTACACCCAAGTCCTGTCCCAATTTCATCTACGACGCTGGCAGGACCACCACTTCCTCTACCCGATGCTTGATACGATAAAACGCGGTTCGTCGTCACCACATATAGGTAAGGGAACGTGTCCTCTGTCGGTTCTCTAAATCCGAGACCCGTGATAGGCTCTGTGGGTGACTCGTGCACCGTTCGTGCTTTGGGTAAGGAGGTAAGCGCTGTTGATGATGCAAGGGATTGGTCGAGGTGTCGGAATAGAATGACAGTGCCATCTCCGAGTCCTATGGCAAGGTGGGCGACTGTAGCTGAGAGAGCGACTGTGGTAACCTGACCAAAAAAAAAGTTAATGGAGATAGATGTAGAGCTTTGAAAGAAACATACGGGATGAGGTCGGCTGTTGGATGGGATTTTAGTCGAACGAAGGAGATTCGGTATCCCAGTCTTGTTGTCTTTGTGTTCCAAGTCCCATATTTTCAGTAGTGGGGACCTTACGGCGTCTTCTTCCTAAGAATATGTCAATAAAAAGGGTCGTGCAGAGTGTCAACACTGTATAAACAAACGCACGCCCAAAGTAACAAGTACACCACGTCTTTCAACCATATGTGTTACCCTCCCACCAACATGGGCTATCCAGCTGTTAATCGACTCGAAATCCCTGTTGAGAAGGTGTATGCTGCCATGAATATCGGCAACAAGTACGCCTGCCGAAGATGATACCACGGTGGAGATCTCTGGGGTAGCCTGTTGTTGACAAAATTAATTAGTGACCAAGTCGCACGATCTAAAAACACCATAGACGTACTTTGAAAATATCTGGTGAACTATCCAAGTCATGGACGTCTTTGACCGGTACAGCATCGAAAAAGGGGAAGTTGCGCCACTATAAGACATATATATTAGTAAATTCCTATGCGTAATTGAAAAAAGTCGAGAAAACGAATGAAGAAATAGGTGGCAGTCGGTTTGGGATGGGTATGGGTGTAATAGAATAGAACTTACAGCTGGTGGTGCGCCTGAAGATGCGGGACCAGTAGAGGTTGGATTGGATGAAAGTAGCCCGAGAGTTGAACTCAGCATTTTGCTAGTTGTTCATAAGGTGTATTCGAAAAACCAAGACCAAATCTAGCTGTCCTTTAGGGTACTGACAACAAAGCTAGGGGCCAACCTAGTATAGATTTAGTTATTCCAATCTTTTCATAACCATATTGCTGTTACTCACCAGCAATTCGAGCTTTGCGATGGTCGTTGACACAGTGCACGCGCAGGGCTTGGACATCAAGTAAATCTAAATGAAGAAATACTTTCTCACGCACTTACAAATCCCAGCTCATCAACGCAAACGGTCTTGCCCGACATTTCTACCACCACCAACACCGCCTAACATCGTTAGTCTAAAACCTGTCATTATTCTTCAACTAAGATATCGCTGACCCTTTGTTCTACATGCAACAGACATACCAACAGAAACATAATGGCATTCTTGGGATTACGCAAATGGCCAACACCAGTACGTGTTTCTTTTTTCTTTCAAAGTTTGAACTGTTGAACCACATTGATGAGTATGTTAGGTACTCAAGCCCTTGTGGCCTTTCATTATCTCAGGAACTTTCACCATGTATCTACTCGCAAAAGTTCAGGATTCATCGGTCAAATGTTCGTGCTTGCATTTCCAATTCTCGCGTCCCTCCGGCTTACTTTTTTATATATATCTAGCTGCTGAATGGCGTCACGACCCCCGCAACCCATATGCTGCTCAACTCGCGAAGAATGCCTTACATTAGATTCAAAGTGTATTCATTGAGCGATAGAAGAAACATTCTTTATTGTTTTGACTGGATAATCAATTTGATTTCTTCAGGACCTACAGTGGACTTTTTCATCACCGTGTTGACTTTTCGGTGCTATCCTTGCCGGCTGGCTATATTTGATGAAAATTTTAGGCGATTTAAATCATCAACTTTACTCAGGCGTTGGAGCTGGTGCCTTCGACAGCCACTGAGTGATAACTGATCTCACCTACGACCAAGCTTGAGGTTCGCACCAAGTACCCACTCGACTCCCCCCAGAGCGTTTAAAAGTCCCACAAATCTGAAAACTACATTTCCAGCTCGCTTCAGTGCCAAAACCAACGCCATTGTTTCCAAGATATACATCAACCTCGTCAGTGCACGGAACTCAAAGTACTAAGTAACGCTCTTCGCCAACTTCACACTCTCAGGCTCGTTTTAAGAATCAAGAGGATAGTAGGACCATCGCGATTTTGAAGTCTTATGAGTCAAAGTCGAAAGCACTCTTCCCATTCATGATCTCTAGCCTCCCATTGACGCGGACCAAATCCCAAAATTATCCTTTTCATTTATATATTACTTTCCCAAGCTGAAATACCTATGACTAGGGTTCATCATAAGATATCCCCGCATCGCTGATATTGTTGTCTTAACCTGCGCAACCTACTGTCACGACCCAAGATATTGCCGGAAACATGGTCACTGTGCCTGAGGGCCACCCTAATGCTGTATGCGGTAAGAACTTGATATGATGAGGGTAAAAGGTTCCTATTAATTTTGATTTTTATAGCAACTCCTGGATATATCATGTTCCAATGAAATTTCTTTACCCTCCGGCATCCAGGCATTATAGATATGTGATGGCGGAGGTACAGAGAATCCCGTCTACGAGGATACATTAGAGTAATGTGATACGGGACTCGCTGAACTCCACTACCGTGATTATCTGCACAATCTTTCCACTTTTTATTGTCGTAGGCCGTAGGGTGACGGTTTATTGACGATATTGTGTATAATTTGAATGCGATAAAGCCGCCCATAGCTAGTGGCCTCACCGAGGCGATCATAGTTTAAATGAATGTAACCAACTAGTTGTACTGTACAACGAATATGTAGTTCCTCATCAAAGGCATGGGAACGTAATATCGTGTGCCGATGCAGGGCACGCGTCAAGCGAGGAAACTTTCTAACGCCTAACACCCATTATTGAGGCTCCCCTCGCTCCTATTTCTCCTATGTAAGCCTACCTGAGGACTCTAGCTTTTGTTCTATCCTCTGAGCTCTCATCTCTTTGGTTACTTCTGTTAGATCTGCCAATGTCAAGCAACTCTCCTCAGCCAACATCCCCGGGCCCAAATACTAGAGCATCTATACTTCGTCTGAACAACGACGTCCTTTACCACATTTTCATGCTGAACGCCGATATGTTCTCTTACGAGGACGCTCTCTCTAACACTCGGGAGGTTTCTCAAGTTTGCAAGGGGTGGCGCAACATCATACTGGAGTCACCATCGATGTGGGGGAGGCTTCTTGACTTTGATTCTCTCCGGTGTTCATCCGACAAGTGGCAAAATGAAGTCCTACGTCGGAGTGGGAGTTCAAGCACCTTGTGGATTAGGGCCACGTCCGTAAGGGTGGAAGGGTGGAAACTTCGAGCGTTCTTCTTTTCAATTTTGGATACGCATTGGAGCAGGATCGAAAGACTTGTCGTTACAATGGATATTCACAAGTCAGGTTTCGAGCCCTGGCGTGCCATATACACACCAGCCCCTCATCTTCGCGTGCTTGATCTCGAATTATATGATCTTAAAGGCGTAAAAAACCCATCTCTCAACCCTCTTTTTGATCACAATGCACCCTCGCTCCGCACTTTCCACGTAAGACACCTCAAATTTGCCACACATGCACCCTGGCTGGCAGGCATTCGTTCACTCCAAATCGGACATCCTTTCACTGCCACCGACCTTTTAAGTGTCCTCACGATGACGCCGTTGTTGGAAAATCTTCGTGTTAACGACCTCTCAGAAGGGGAACAAGGTGCAGTGGCTACCCATCCTACACCAATCTCTCTCCCAAATCTCAATCATGTGGTGCTTTGGCTCGATGTTATAATCTCCGACGCTTTGTTGGAATGCATAATTCCTGGCCGAGGCTGTTCGCTTTCTATCCATGCATCCCGCGTTGGACCAGCATCTACTACCCCCAACAACCTTTCCAAATCATTTCAAACATTATCAAAATATGCGCAAGATTTTTCCAATGTCCATACTCCTCCTTTTGCATCTATCGGAATTTGTTATTCTGCCTCAAGCTTCCACTACAAGATGATGGAAAAGTCCAAAAGCAAAAGCTTGCTTGAATTTTCTGTGAGCGTTTCTGCCTCTTTTGGGGGGAATCTATCGATCCAGATGATAGCAACGATCCTTAATGCATTAATCATGCCCACTACATTCAAAAGAACTACTGAACTGGAGCTTGAATTATTTGACCCCCCGACTGCGGACCTCAATCTCGGTACTATTCTACTTTCCTTCCGTGCCATCCATACCTTAGTCATGAAGGAATGGATGCTCAGATACCTCCTCAAACTACAAGAAGAGGATACAAATCATATTTTGTTCCCTCATCTCCAAGTCATTAAGGTGACGATCCTTAACAGCAGTTACTTTAATGGCATCAACGGATCTATCTTTCGATTCTTACGCTCTCGCAGAGATGCTGGGCACCCGATTCAAACCCTCGACCTCATGGAACGCAACGAAAGTATGTCGCCTCGCTTGGAGTATCTCGAAGAGATGAAGGGCATGAAGATTCTCTGGAAGACGCGGGACACCAAGGAGGAAATATTGGAATATGTATGCGGGAGTGGACATCCTGAGAAGATCCCGTTCTAGCACGGAGCAGTGCCGCCTGCTCAGTGCTCAGGCCGGATATTTTATGCCGGATGCTAATAATGCTCATTTTCACTGATAATGTTCACCGTTACATTTGCTGTTACATAATATTCAAGTTGATGCCTCATCGACATACCTTCGTACTTCTAATATTTGTCTCATAATCCTCCTGATCATTTTGACTTTCATGCATTCATTTAATTTTTTTCTCTGCCAATATGTCAGCAAAATATATCGTAGAAAGAATGCGTGCATAAATCAAGGCGAGACACGTGGGAAAACATAATATTTATAGTGGTGGGTTGTTTTGTAGACGTTTGTTGTGATTCACGCGTCAAGCCAGGTTTCTAACGCCTAACACCCATTATTGAGGCTTTCTTTACTCCTATTTCTCCTATGTAAGCCTACCTGAGACTCTAGTTTTTGTTCTATCCTCTGAGCTCTCATCTCTTCGGTTACTTCTGATAGATCTGCCAATGTCAAGCAACTCTCCTCAGCCAACATCCCCAGGCCCAAATACTAGAGCATCTGTACTTCGTCTGAACAATGACGTCCTTTACTACATTTTCAAGCTGAACGCCGATATGTTCTCTTACGAGGACGCTCTCTCTAACACGCGGAAGGTTTCTCAAGTTTGCCAGGGGTGGCGCAACATCATACTGGGGTCACCATCGATGTGGGGGAGGCTTCTTGACTTTGATTCTCTCCGGTGGTCATCCGACAACTGGCAAAATGAAGTCCTACGTCGGAGTGGGAGTTCAAGCACCTTGTGGATTAGATTCAGGTCCATGACAGCCTTCGAACGGTCAAAATTTCGAACATTCTTCTTTTCAATTTTGGATGCATATTGGAGCCGAATCGAAAAACTTGTTGTGGTGATGGATGTCGATAAGTCAGGTTTAGAGCCCTGGCGTGCCATATACACACCAGCCCCTCATCTTCGCGTGCTTGATCTCGAATTATATGATCTTAAAGGCGTAAAAAACCCATCTCTCAACCCTCTTTTTGATCACAATGCACCCTTGCTCCGCACTTTCCACGTAATACACCTCAAATTTGCCACTCATGCACCCTGGCTGGCAGGCATTCGTTCACTCCAAATCGGATATCCTTTCACTGCCACCGAGCTTTTAAATGTCCTCACGATGACGCCGTTGTTGGAAAATCTTTGTGTTTACAACCTCTCAGAAAAGGAACAAGGTGCACTGGCTACCCATCCTACACAGATCTCTCTCCCAAATCTCAATCATGTGGTGCTTTGGCTCGATGTTATCATGTCCGGCGCTTTCTTGGAATGCATAATTCCTGGCCGAGGCTGTTCGCTTTCTATCCGTGCATCCCGCATCGGACAAGCATCTACTACCCCTAACAACCTTTCCAAAACATTTCAAACATTATCAAAATATGCGCAAGATTTTTCCAATGTCCATACTCCTCCTTTTGTATCTATCACAATTTTTTCTTCTGCCTTCTACTACAAGATGATGGAAAATTCCGAAAGCAAAAGCTCACTTGAATTTTCCATCAGCATTAAAGTCTCTTATATGGAAGATCTATCGATGCAGAAGATAGCAACGATCCTTAATATATTGATCATGCCCACTACATTCAAAAGAACTACTGAACTGGAGCTTGAATTATTCGACCCTCCGACTGCGGACCTCAATCTCGGTACTATTCTACTTTCCTTCCGTGCCATCCATACCTTAGTCATGAGGGAACCAATGCTCAGCTACCTCTTCAAACTACAAGAAGAGGATACAAATCATATTTTCTTCCCTCATCTCCAAGTCGTTAAGATGAGTTACACTAATGGTCTCAACGGATCTATCTTGCAATTCTTACGCTCTCGTAGAGATGCCGGGCACCCGATTCAAACCCTCGATCTCACGGAATGCAACGAACATATGTCGCCTCGCTTGGAGTATCTCGAAGAGATGAAGGGCATGAAGATTCTCTGGAAGACGTGGCACACCAAGAAGGAAATATTGGAATACGTATGCGGGAGTGGACATCCTGAGAAGATCCCGTTCTAGTACGGAGCAGTGCTGCCTGCTCAGGCCGGATATTTTATGCCGGATGCTAATAATGCTAATTTTCACTGATAATTTTCACCGTTGCATTTGCTGTTACATAATATTCAAGTTGATACCTCATCGACATTTTAATATTTGTCTCATAATTCTACCAACTTTTATTTAATTTTTTCTCTGCCAGTGTGTCAAAATACATCGTAGAAAAAATGCCCGAGTGCATAATCAAGCCGAGACAACTGAGAAATCACTAGAAGTCTAACATTTTTAGCGGTGGGTTCTTTCCGTTGTTTTGTAGACGTTTGTTGTGATCTCCTTTTTTGTCCTTAGACACATTCTGGACGCAGAAGTCTGCATTTCCAGCTAGCCTCCCCTCGACAAATTACCAACACGCGGTCGTTTCAAGATAACTCTAGTGTGTTACAATTACCTGTCTTTCTTTTTTTTCAAACTTACACTCAGGGAGGATTCAAGATGCTTTCCTGCGAATACATGGCCAAAACGTCTGTTCCTGTGGAAATATGGCGCGAAATTTGGACCTACTGCCAGCCCGCGGAGCTCAAGGCAATAAGTTGTACATGTCACCTCTTTCGCGAGATTTGTCTACCAATGCTCTTCGCCAACCTTAGGCACACGTTTAAAATCGAAGAGGAACAATGGGTTAGTTGGGAGTTGTGGTCGGTGATGATGCTTCTTTGTAGCAGAACTATCCAAAGGCTAGCCGCGTCTCCCAAACATGCCACTCTGCTTCGGCGATGGGAGGTATCGGTAATAGCGCCTATTACACTGGCCGGGTTGAGGGTAAATCCAGGGGTCACAAAAGATGGCTGCAAACTTCTCGAAGTCAGTCGGCAATTATACAGTGATTCAGTCCTCCAAAACCTCTCAGCTTTCACGAGTTTACGCACCATTGAGATCACTTTTTTTGACATTGGAGAAGTTCTCCTCAATGCGTTAAAGGGATTACCTGCTCTAGAAAATTTGATCTGCCTATGGACCACCTTTTCCTGCTTCTCGATTACTCCTTCCCTACCACTCCGCGAATTTAAAATGGACTCGGATGCCTTCGATTTGTCTTCTACGGACAATATCTCGTTCGATATTATATCTAACAGCTTCCTCGAAAGGCTTGATATAAGTTCCGATGCTCTCCCCTCGATTTTTGCCTCATTGTCTAACCAAGGTCCCTGCGAAAACCTTTCCGAGTTGTCGCTGGACATTAGAAGCGTCGAAGTTTCAACTCTTTTCAAATTCTTACCATTCTGTCCACGGCTGAGAAAGCTTTCCTTGGCCAATTATTATGTATGGAGTCGAAAGGACCCAATTGGCGACGTACCTCCTCTTCCCAATTCAGTCATTCCTCATCTACAATCATTTTCTGGCCATGGCCGTTTCGCCGAAGCGATTATTCCTGGTCGCCCGGTGGAAATAGTCTCAATTATTGGACAAAAATGGGTGGATTTCAATAGGACCATCGCAATTTTGAAATCTATAACCCAAAGCACCCTTCCCATTTATGATCTCACCCTCCCATTGATGCAGACCGATCCCAAAATTATCCTCTTCATTTATACATACCTTCCCAAACTGAGATATCTACGACTAGGGTTCACATCAACCCCTAAAGATATCTCTGCATCGCTGACATTGTTGTCTCAACCTGCACAACCTACCGTCACAACTCAAGATGATGCCGGAAACATGGTCACTGTCCCAGAATGCCACCCTGATGCTGGCGGAAAGCCCCACGTTTATGCGGTAAGAACTTGATATGATGAGACTAAACATTCTTATGAATTGTTATTTTATAGCAACTCCTGGATATGTTATGTTCCAATGAACTTTCTTTACCCTCCGGCCTCCAGGCCCTAGAGATATGTGATGGGGGAGGCATAGAGAATCTCGTCTACGAGGATACATTAGAGGGATGTGATACGGGACTCACTGATCTCCACTACCGTGACTATCTAGACAACCTTTCCGTTTTATATCCATCGCTTACAGTAGCGGTGATGGGGAAGCACTACAGCTATAATGCTTGGGTCAAACATAGTGGTGGGTATTGGGTGGGCGTCAGTCGGTATGACAGCCGTCTTTCTCACTTCATTCGAAAATATGGATATTAAAAGAAGTTCTTTTTCTTGCGACATGATGTGGGTCCCGGGACTTTTCGCTGTGCTCTCTCATGCTCCTGTGAAGTGCTTGGACATCGTAAGCATTTTTGTATAACGGCCGGGGGGCGCAAGGACCCTGGGCAATAGGAGGGACGACAGGGTCAGAATCCGAATGGAATTTGAGATTTTTGACCAACAGCTGAGGTAAATCCGGACAAAGATCTGCTGATTTTTTTAGGCACGGAATCCAGACAAGTTTGAAGACCTTCAACACAATTCCTTTCTATTGAATTTTCACAGCAGGATCTGTCACATTTCCACTGCCATCGAATTGTTTCGACAGCGGGGCGGAAATATTGAAGGGGAATGATTAGTAAAATAGTTTTATTTACAAGTAGATACTCATTCTATGCCAGAATTGTGCTTTTCGAGGTGGGCGAGAGCAGCACAAACCTTTTTTGAGCCCAAGGAGGCCTGATCTTAGACCGGTGACCCCTAAAGGGTTCTTGTTTCCCCTCTAGGAAGAGGAGGACCCCTGAAAGTACCCTTGGAACCCATATCCCGATCCGGATAAAAATTCTCAAAATTTTTTGAAAACCCATAGCACTGTCCGGATAGAAATTGGGCCATTTTGGCCAGAACCCAGAGGAGGATTTCCGGATAGAAATTGGACTGGCCGACCTAACCCAGAGCCGCTTCTGGATAAAAAATGGGTGCAAGTGGGGAACTGAACGCAAGACCTTCCAGAAGGTCATCAACTGAGACATTAACCACTACATAAACTAGACATGCGTTTTAAGTATTATATCCTGTACTCTACCTCACAAGATAAGATGTATTGCGCTCAGCCAAATTTTATCACACCATTCTGTAATCTAGAGTCCTCACCTCCTGTTCACATCTCGTACCCCATGTCATCACCAGACTTCATCGAAATCCATGACGAGCCAGATATCAAAGGTAGCAGCAGGACAGTCCTCGAAGCTCTGAAAGCTCTTGCTGGAAGGAAAAACTGGCAGAGGACGAGCTTAGCTGGGCCTCGAAATGGCAAGATTTGCTGTATTTTTGTGAAATCCTAATGTACTAGGCTTGTTCACTTATGAGAAGCTCATAGCATGTGTAATAGGGCTCCAGAGAAGCTGCTGAGTGAAAAATGTGCATTTTAAAGTGAAAAAAGTGAAAATAGCGGTTTTTGGGTAACCCAGATCCGCGTCCGGATAAAATTTGCCCATACCTGGACCCAGATCCGCCATCCGGATAGAAATCACCCAAAACTGTCCGGATAAAATTTTGGAAAATTTCGACTTTTTGGATATGGGTTCCAAGGGTACTTTCAGGGGTCCTGGAAGAGGCCAGCCTGATCTACCGATCCGGACAAAATTGGGCCGAAAAATGGCTAGGTCAACAATCCAGATATGTTTTTGAAAAAATTTGCGAACCTAGGTGTAATCCGGATAAGAATCGCACTGAATCGCAATACCCTGTCTGGACAAGAATATGAAATCTCGACTTTCATGCTAGTTTGAAAGATGCTTTCCACCGAAATTGTAGGATCTATTCCTGTAGAAATCTGGCACTCAAGGTCCTTAGTCGGACATGTCACCTTTTTCCCGATATTTGTCTGCCACTGTTGCCTTCGCCAACCTTTCACACAAGTTTACGGTCTACTATGGGCACCGGCTATATCGGGAGTTATATTCCGTGACGATGCTTCGGTATAGCATGAATATCAAACGGATAGCTGCCTCCTGCAAGCTTGCCGCTTTGCCTCGTCGTCACCTTAACCTTTACTTCTCTAAGAAAAATTGGAAGTTTTTACCGTTGTTGTATCTTTTCCTCCGCTGGAAAGTTCTCGCTAACCGGAAATCCTGATGTCAGCCCGCTCATGCAGATATCCCGCTTGTTTCGTCAGTTAGAGGGGGGGTCTAACCTTTATAGGATCAGTGTCTCGTGTAAAGGCTCTCGACGATCAGTTGTTGACCAGGTAAATTATTCCAGTGTACAGAAACTTGGCGGTAAACACATGCAACCATCGTTTCAATGATTATGCACGTAGATACCTCTAAAATTGTGTTCATAGATATCTCAATACTACATGAACATCCGAGTCCAAAAAATGTGATGTACAATTGTCACGCGACTAGGATGGCGAAGCGAGCCCAATTGTGCAGACATAATGTAATCAACTGTTTCACTGTGTGATACCATGATCGATGTGTATTCTTCATACTTAAACTGTTTCACACACTGAGTCAGATGTATATAAGGTCGCTGTACCTTAAAAGCAATACGTCAGCTTCCGAAGTGGTATGTTATCCACCTCTTTCGCAACTCCCTTTTTCAAACTCTGTGTTCAAAAGAAACAATCTCAATTGCAACTTTTATACTAGGTTTGAAAGATGTTTTCCACCAAAATCGTAGCATCTGTTCCTGTGGAAATCTGGCACCAGTGTTGGGAGCTCACTCAACACGCAGATCTCAAGGTCCTTAGTCGGACATGTCACCTTTTTCGCGATATTTGTCTGCCACTGTTGTTCACCAACCTTTCGCACGAGCTTACGGTCCAACACCTGCGCTGGCCATATTGGGAGTTCTCTTCAGTAACGATGCTTCGGTATAGCATGAATATCAAACGGATAGCTGCCTCATCCAAGCTTGCTGCATTGCCTCGTCGATGGCAGGTTTCGGATATGGGGTCGTTTGACACAGACGTCCCCGACGAGAACCACAAACTTCTCAATATTAGTCAGGAAATATATCGCGAATCAGTGTCTCTGGCCCTTCCAGCATTCACTGGTTTACGCGGTATCGAGATTAGTGGTATTGGCATCGGAGAAGACATCCTCAATGCACTAAACAAATTACCTGCTCTGGAAAGTCTTACTTGCAAATTTACGAAATTTTCCTGCTACTCGATCACGCCTCTCCTACGAGTACGCGAATTTACACTCATCCACTCAGGTGGTCTGATTGATACCTCACTCGATATTGTATCAAGCAACTTTCTCGAAAGGCTCACTCTGGAGCATTATTATATTGGCTCAATTTTGAAAAGCTTGTATAACCAAGGTCCCTACCATTATATTTCTGACCTGTCGTTAGGCGGCCATTACTCTGATATCCCAACTCTTTTCGATTTCTTCCAGTTGTGCCCACAACTGAGAAACCTTGTCTTGTCATACTTTGATACTACCGTTAGCATGGATTTACCCTGTCTTCACACCTCTGTCATTCCTCATCTACAATCCTTTTCTGGCGATCAATGTTTAGCTAAGGCGATTATTCCTGGCCATCCGGTGGAAATAGTTTCAATCCAACAAAGGAAGTCGATAGATACTCAGGAGGTCGTCATGATCTTGAAATCTATAAGCCAAAGCACCCTTCCTATTCGCAGCCTCTGTCTCTCCTCCATGTGGACCGATCCCATGATCATCACCTTCATCCGCGAATACTTTCCGTATATAACATATTTGAGGCTGGCATTCATCACACGCTTTCAAGATTCATATGCACTACCCCGACCCGTTGTATCAATATTTGACCCGGTCATAACCCAAGATGAGGCTGGCGGGAACCCGGCAAATTCTCCATATACTTTTGTGGTAAGAGTTCTAAATGATGATTCCAAGATATATCATGTTGAAATCGGCTCTTGTAGGGGTTTATGGATATGTTATGCCTCGATAAAATCTCCTTACCTTCCGCCATCCAGGAAATACAGATACTATTAGGTGGCACATCGGGAAGTACGCATTGACTATTTCTTTTGACGAATAGTTGGTTAAATGTGGAACATAGAGCTCACTACTCTCCAATACCGTTCCTATTTTACCAAGCTCTCCGACCTCTATCCATCACTCACAATAGTTGTGTTGGACAAAAATTACTGGGTCAAGCAGAGCAATGGCCATTGGGTGGATGTAGAACGACAGGACGGCCGCCTTTCTCAGTTCGTTCGAGAATGATAGACCGGTGACCGATCCTCATATGAGGGGAAGAAGATGCACGAGTCTACAAGAATGGCATCCCATTTTGATAAAGATATTTCCCTCTTTTTTTTCTCTCTTCTTTTTGCAACGGAAATTGATAGCTCAGTGATTACTAGAGTCTGGGGAGAACTTGAGATTTTTGATGTACTGTTTGCTACGACACTTTCTATGACTTTCTTCTCACTTAGAGTATACCGCTATGGCTTCCAAGGACATTAGTTGAAATCCCTCTTACTTAGCTCATGAAGGCATTAGCAATGCCGGTGCCGGTGAATCCTCAGAACGTGGGAAAACTCTCAACTACAACGCTTTCAAATTTCAATATCCAACTATTAGAAGTCGTTTCTACTGCGACGTCCTGTGATACTCAAAAGCTGGACGTCGCCTCTGAACCAGCACCAACTAATGTACCAAATTTCGCTGATTTTGTGGGAGGTCGACTTATTGGCTGCGGACGGCTTACTTAGTATTGAATGACGGTAGGTCTTCGGCCTAGGCTTCTCCGGGCTTCTTGTTTAATGTCTTAATAGTTTCAGGGTTTTCTATTGATAACAGCAGCCAGCCATTCGAGGGTTCGTACCAGATGCGCAAAAAAGCACCGATAGTGTCGTGGGCTGAAGCAATGAGCGATTAAAACCCATGAATCCTCCAAAGTCTGCTGCATTACCTCACATAGGATGCTTCTTCCAACAAGCCAACCAATACCAGACCTAATCTCTCACCCTCGATCGGAATTTGGGATGTTATAAACATCCTTTATCTCCTTCCACCGGCGGTATGTGGGCTTATCGAACCTAGCCTTGAAGTCAAGTCGGTTCGATTTTAGAATCCCGGTCGACAAAAGGGTGGTTTATCGGATGCAATTCCGATTTTCAATCCCGTTTAACTTTTGGAGTCATCCGTGCTGTCACTTAGTAGGATGCCGACAGTGACGCTATTCAATTTTGCGGCTTTTCTCTTTCCGAGTCAGACTCCGACTTTCATATCGAGGCCACTCGTTCATCGTTCGTCCTATTCACCTATTTTTAATTTTGATATAATCCTCGTAATAATCTCTGACTTCCATTATGTGTATGCAGCCGTTGAAAAAATCCTGAGAATACATGAGGAGCGCCTCAAGACCTCTGTTTTAGTAAACGCCCGCCTCGTGCCTATGCCTCGAGATCGGCCCTGCACCTTGTGCCGTCCTTCCTGCTCGGCTTTCCCCTCTTGGAATCGTGCCACTTGTCAGCCCCAGCCTTTCAAAATACCTGCTTAAGAAATTCGCGTTCTTCTCGAAAGACAGCGAATCCTCGTGTCGGTATGCATCTGACATACTCAATCGCACTCAGTTAAGTACCTGTTCTGCAACATGCCCAAGGCAGTGTAAATTTTCAAAGATCATATTTGACAGTTGTATACCAGGGCAGTGTCGTTGTCACTCACCTGCTCAAGCTATCAATTCGCGATTTCAGGTCTGGTTGTTACATCTTCGAACTCATGCCTCGCGGTTGACTGCAACTATGTGTTGGGGAAGATTTTTAAGTTCACCATCACCATCACTGTTGGTATTCTCTTCTTCATAGCAGATGGAACCCCAAATTCTCACTATCTGAATTCGAAGCTTTCCTCGTGTACGCTCAAATGCTGTATCTATCTATCACCAATGACACTGCCCATGGTGCCGACCATCCGGTACATTGCTGCACATGCTTCACTTTGGTGGCAACTCGCTCTCTTTCAGGTTAGTCCTAGTACGGGCTGTGATGGGAGCGGCCATAGTTCTTTACGCTCTTTGGCGATATGGTTCGGTTGAGCCCCAACCCGATTACAGTGTTATAAATGACTTTGCCTGCAAAAGCCGACATGCTTGGTCCTCGACGCGATAGACACTAGATGCACAGAAATAGTCATTGACGTCTTGACCGGCTTTTTCTTCCCCAAAAGTCCTACTTGAGCTTGAAGGGTAGTAGAGGGCACGGAAGTAGGTATATTAATATCCAATTATCACGGAACGTCCGGCTCGGCTATGCAACATGACATTGTACATGTATGACAACAATATTTTTCTTTTCTTCTTTTCTTTCTAATTGGCATCAATCTATAAGGCTATGACCCCACATCTAATCGTGTCATCAACGAGGTAAGTTTTCCGTCCTATTTTCGGATCTAGGCCGGCGGCTCTGGAATGATGGGATACATTTTAGTGCGTACTATGACTTGATTAGTCGCTAACTAATCATTCCGATGCTTTAGGTTTCTTTCGTATTCAAGCAGCGCCCCTAATAATTTACTCAGGCTGGGTTTTCTCAAGGTGTTTCCCCAATTAGCTCTTTTGTTCCCTGCTTTTTAAAGCACCCCAGCATGTTTTTATCTGCGGTTTTTTGATCGCGCTGGCAATCGCGGATCTTATTCGCTGGTCTCTTGCGTGCGATGCCCTCTACCCATTTGAATAAAGTGGCCTAGTGCATACCTACTCTGTGTAGGGAGTGTTATTCACCGTGCCGAGGCTCCTTAGGCTGATGACAATTTCTCGCCAAACGTCTCAGTTCACAGCTATGTTTCACTACAAGTCTGGCTTGCTTGCCCTTCATTTTCATCGGATGTTCCAATAGTTGCCTGTGTACGATCGACGGCGAACTGAAGTTAGCTTACATCGCAACGTTATCAAGTGGCCAAGTTGTCGTCTTTATGAGTTATCGTTGCGCCTCTGAGGCATTGCCTCGTATCTCCGTCGGACAGCGTCATCTCTAACAGCTCCTAAAAACGGATTTCACCCTCGGCTGATTCCTATTGGCGTTTTGATCGGCTTTGTCCACAAGAACGTTCATTTTTTCCCTTCGTTCTGTCTTTGGGTCCACAGAAAATTTCGCACCGAAATCGTGGTCCTCAAAGCGCAGCACTAGTTTACGGTATTTTCAATACCTAATCAATCAATCTACGAGCGCCTTCCACTGAGTTGTAAAACTTCATGTTAATCGGAGTTCCGTTTATTGCCTTGCTTTGAGACGCTGTTCTGTTCACTAATACCCCATCGGTGTATTGACTTCCCCCCGTTTGGATGAATCGGTTTGAAGAGACCTGCCTCTGTACGATCATCAATACTTTTCCTGTCTCGAATCCACGGCTACCTCCAGCAGGTCTGCCTTGCTCAAGTTGATTTGCATTTGTTCATTCCGTTTGAAACCTACATCGAATTTCACTTGCTTGGAAAGACACTCGGCTGGTCCAAGACTCCGATCCATGGTCATTTTTTGTTGATGATCGTCAAACAACAATCACATTCCCTATCGTCCATTCCCCTCAATTGGTCTTTTATGACAAATGATTCCACTCTTTATTACTCATCATTATTCCACAGCATGCATGCGTTAATGCCAATAGATGTATACTATTGCCATCTCTATGAAAAGGAAAATGATATGCGCACCGCTTCTTGTCAATACCCTCTTCCCGATCCGTAATTATATTATATAACACCTTCAAGTCCATCGTTATCTCCCTATGTCGTATTCCACACCTCCTTTTCAATTCATTTATCACAGGGACATCAATGGACGGGTCGATATGAAATTGTTCGATCCTTTGCAAATCCTCCGTTCATCCCTCACTTACTTGTCCACCATTTATAATTCAATAAGTTGTTTCAATTCTTCTTAATTTTGTCTTGCTATTGTAATACGTACGAAGTGGGGTTTCCAGTTCAATTTGAGCCCTGAAATCGACAACAGGATATATGTGACATATATCCTGTTGGCGCTGACCCGGGGAGGGCAGATAAGATTAAAGAATCGTGATTGCATCATCATTACCAAATCGATTGTGCATGTATAAGGTCTGTCTACAGAGAGTACTGGTAAATATTGAAGTACTCATCTCATTTGAGAGCATTGCGGCAAAAAATTATTGTAGTTGGCATGATGCCTACCACCTCTTTCTGCGAAACGTGAGTGTAAGTCATGATATGATTGTGAGCGCCTACCTTACCTATCCGAAGCCTGCATGAATTCTATTTACTCAGTAAAGGTTAGTGACCAAATGGGTGCCTTCAACTTGAAGTCCCAACATCTCACAAGTATATCCGCCAGCATTATCAATTCCTGACACCCAGACATACATATAAAACGCGACTGAGTGGGATCCAGCCATGTTCAGAAAAACATTCAGACCTAAATTGGTACTCTCCTTATCTGACCTATCCAATTCACGCCAACTCAGGACCTCCCCTTTCTAAAGTTGATTATCATAGGCGGCCTTGGCAAGTGTAAGAATAGCAATCTTCGACGCCATCTCCCGCTCTTTCCGTACCAATCCGAGTCCGGGTCATACTATTCCTTGTCGTCAGTCGACCCGAATAAACCCTTGTCACCTGCTCGTTCAACTGAACGGGCCTCTCAAATCCATCCATCCCCCTGGATAATACCTACCGACAAGTTCGAACACATTGGACTTACCTGGCCCCTGGGAACTAACTTCGTTGTCTGTCACAGCTGTATAGTCACTGATTTCAGGTTATGATGCCGGCGAGAGCCGGCGGCACAGCCATTCATCATCAGCCTCTCAGTGAGACTCTCAGTATTTTGGGGTTGGTTCTGGGTAGATGCAAATAGATGTGCATGTAAATACACCTTTTAAAAAGGACTTTTAGCTCTGCTAGGATTCTAAAGTGGCGCTGCTCACGTGATTCGATTTCCCGCGGACTCCCGCCATTGTTCAAGCGCTCGTCCTTATCGGACCAGCTTCAAACTCGGTTCAACTCTAGAGTCCAGTCGACAAAAGGCGGTATATTGAATGCAACTCCGATTTTCTACAGCACTGTCGCTTAGGAATATGCCGACATTGGTGCTATTTCGCTTTGTTGTCCAACTGTCTTCTCTTTTCTGATTCTGAGGATCGAGGCCCCTCGTTTACCAAGCGTTCGCCTTTTCACCTATTTAAATCATTTTTCGTACCTTTTCTCTTACGTGTGGTCGTTTGAAAACTAATTGAAAACAAGCCCCGAGAACACATGCGGAGCGCCTCAGGACCTCTGTTTTAGTAAAAGGCCCGCCTCGTGCCCAGACCCTGCACATCCTCCTGCTTGGCAATCCCTTCTTAGAACCGTGCCACTTGTCAGCAGCTCGGCCACAGCCTCCCAAAATGCCTGCTTAAAATATTCGAGTTCTTCCCCAAAGGCAATTCTGGAATCCCTCTTCATATGACATCATCTGATGATTCACGAAGTCAGCTAAATATTCTGCAACATGCCGAAGGTGAGATTATTCCTATTAGCTATGTGTCGGAGATTTGGGAAGGATCGGAGTTTTATCTGCAGTGGCAATCCTCTTCTACATATCTGGGTTCGCCTTTATCGTGCATGCTCGACTGGTCTATCTGAGCCTAGGACAGTGACACCGTCCATGGAGGTACCGGCCGCTTGGCACATTACTGCGCATGCTTCGCTTGGGTGGCGCTCGCTCTCTTCCGTGTGAACCCTGACGACACGAGCTAGAATGGAAGCAATTACAGCGGCTCGATGCTCTCTGATGATCTGGTTCAGCTGACCCACAATGGCATGAATGTCTTTTGTCCGCAAAGGACATGCTTAGTCCACGACGCGATAGATACCCCATGCACAGGAAGGGTTCACTGACTCCTTTGCTGGGCTGTCCCTACAACAAAGTTTTATATGAGCTCCAAGGGTAGTAAAAGGCACAGAAGTAAGTGTATTAATTTCCGATATCGCAATGTTCAGTTCGGCTGTGCAACCACAAAATTGTAACTGATGACGAAAACATTTTTCTTTTCTGATTTCTTTCTAATTGGTATCAATCTATAAGGGCCATGACCCCCTTCACAATGCCACTTCCAGATGACCCACTCCACATCTTATCGTGTCATCAATGAGGTAAAATTTTGGCGTCCTATTTGATTTAGGCGGGTATGATGGAGTTACATTTTTCCTCAGTCCGCTAACTGATCGTTCCGATATCCCCTGCGCCCTCAGACTCCTTCGTATCCCAAACGGCACCTCTAACAATTCACCGGATTTACTCAAGGTGGACAAACATGTTAAAATCGGCTTTTTGTTGCTTGCTCTTAAAACACCCCAGCGCGTTTTTATCTGCGGATTTTTGATCGTGTTGACAATCGCGGATCTTATTCGCTGGTCTTTTGCGTGCTGCCCATCTGAATAAAGAGGTCTAGTCTCTATGTCGGGTATTTTACCATGCCGAGGCTCCTGTTGATAAATTCTCCCAGTTCGCAGTCGCGCTTCTCTGTTTCACTCCAAGTCTGGTTTGCTTACTCTTTGATTTTTCCGGTGGTTAGCTCTGTATGATCGACGGCGAACTGGAGTTCAGGCTTAGATCGCAGCGTTATCAAGTAGGGGACTTTTGGTGGGTTTCGTCGCGCCTCTGAGGCATTGCCCTCGAATCTCCGTCAGATCGTGTTTTCTCTAACACCCTCTACCCATTCTTAAAGCCATATTTCACCCTTCGGATGATATCTAGTGGCGTCTTGATCGGATTTTTCTGCCAAAGTTCATTTCCCTCCTTCGTTGTGCCTTTTAGTCCCCAGAAAACGGTACAATTTGACATTCATATGCTCGCACCGACATGGTGGTGCTTAAAAGCTAGGCACTAGTTTACGGTATTCAATACCCCAAGTTCAAACAATCCCACCATACCGTGTACCAGCCTGCGTTCATCCTTCCACCACCCCGGAGTTTCTTTCGATTGCCTTGCTTGAGACGCTGTCTTTTCCAATGACAACCCCCATTTCGGGGTACTGACATCCTCCGTTTGGATGAGTCCTTTTTGAAAGAGACTTGGCTAGACGTGTTGGAAGTTTGTCGAGGTGAGCGAACATTTGTGTGTTTCAAGTTGATTTGGCCTTTTCGTTTATTATGTATATGGAACCATACACCGAATTCGTTGACTCGGAAATGCACTCGGCTTGGTTCCAAAGGCTCCTGTTTCTTTTTTTTGATGATCATCAAACCATTTACTCACATTTGCATTGTCATAGTTCATTCTGTTACATGTTGATCCTCGACCCCAAAAACAGTTTTTTTAAAATCATCATTCCATCTGTATGAACTCCACACCGTTTCCTTTCAATATTTTTGTTCCCGATCTCTTGATACCTTGAGGAAACCTCATTCTTTCCCCCCCTTTGAATGGTTACAGATTGCGAAGCCCATCTCGCAAATCTCTCTTTGTCTCTCAATTTGTATTTGTCCATATAGTAACTACACTGAAATTAATGCAAGGTCGATATATTATTAAATCCTCTAGGCTCTTGTGCATCATCACTGCCATCTCCTATTTATTATTGCAAATTTCTTTAATTTCTTTAATTTTTCATCCTTTGTGAGTGCTAGACTCAGAGGTTTGTGATCGTGGAATTCTCGAAGTTTACATATCTAGTATTAGTATTAAGTATTACATAATAATATCTTCCCCAAGTGTTAACCAATATCCCTCACACCTCAGGGCTCACAATTCGGAGGCTAAGTGCCAGATCGTGAATTTTCACCAAAAGGTAACCTATAATCTCTGGTTTCGAGCGTCTTGTGAGGGCTATGGTATAGTGAGGTAGTGAGGGGGTTCAAACTATAATTATTTTTGGTAACTGTTTCCCCCTGCTGAACTTCGTAGTTATGTATTGTACTTTTTTTTCCCCTGTTCGTTTCGTCTTTTTACTTCAACGAACGAACCAACCACGTATACGATTCATCCAGTTCGTCCTGCAATCGAAGTTAAATCGAAGCCTCCCCGATTGTCGGCTGGGTGGAAGGCTGTTCAGGGAAAGCCGTTTGTAAGGATCAATGATGGCCATTTCGGCATCATGTTGGAGACAGGTAAATTGAAAGGGATCGTCCTTTCCTCCCCTCCGCCCCCTCCCCGCGGTAACTATTGTTGGAATGGTCTAAGTATGCACCCTATGTATGCAAAACCTCCTAGTCCTAAAAGTCCAAAAAAGTTCCGGCTAAGTAGTGAGGTTATAAAAGCCGCGTTGTTACTAATGCTCAGAACATGATTTTCAATTGAGAAGAATTCGATCAATAATGAATGACTCTTCGATAGATAAGTATAGTACAAACTATGTAAAGTATATACCCATCGTCATAGTATCAAATAATTGCCCACGGAGGTTCGTCCTCTACAGTAAGCAAGTTTATCAGAACAGTGTGATTGTTTGCTTGCCAGTGCTTGCCGCGGCCGGTTAGCGGAAGGAATGGCTGTACGGTTCATGATCATGATCATAAATATTTGTAGTTTAGTTGACGCCTGTTGACGCCCGACATTACGCGTGCATATAACGGTCGACATAGGCCTTTTTTACTTACTATAGTGTGTGTGTGTTTCGAAAGAATTGAATGGAACAAGATAGAGCAGTTTAAACGACGGTCATGATCGGATTACCCGTTAGTTAGCTAATGACTTCTGCCAGTGAGGCATTAAAGAAATAAGAAAGAAATGATCGTTGTATAAGTAAGCTACGTAGTAGGTTGAATTTTCATTTGAGGTTTCATTTGAATCTCATTTGAACGTTTAATTTGAACCCCCCTCCCCCCCCAACGCAGCGAGCGAATACTTATCCTGCCGACGGACTTTGAAATGGCAACTACTACTGGCCATGCAATCACGGCAATGTGAGAAATTTTTTCATGCTAACCACTTGTAGAGTTACATAGGCCATAGGCATCTTTTACTTGGTGAGAATTTGAATGGAACAGTTAAACGGTCACGGCCATGATCGGATTACATTTTAGTTAGCTAACTAATGACTTCTGAAGGCATTGAGAAATTAAGAAAGAGAGCAAAGAAAAGAAACGATTATTGTTGTATACTATAAGTAAGTTGGGTTGTGAATTCCATTTTGAGCTTTCATTTTGAATCCACATTTGAACTTTGAATTTGAACCCTCTCTCCCCATCAGGGCGAATACTTATCCTGCCGACGGACTTTGGAGTGGCAGATAATAAGAACTAGCCATGCAATCACGGCGACGTGAGAAACCTTTATAGTCATCATGCTCTTGTAGAGAACAGTTACAGCTGTCTGCAAAATGCTAGGCCGTTTTTAAATCTTCTGTGTGCGCCTTTGTTTGGTGCAAATACACTTTTTGGGTAGATCCGTAGTAGATATGACGAATTGGAGCCAATGTGGAGCAATCCATCGGGATCTGAAAAGTGTTGCAAGCATGGTTGCTGAGGTTACAGACATTGACCACTGTATATATTACTATGACATAGTTATTGTATTCGATGAGGGAGGCCGCGAGCGAGAAGAGGGGAGCGTGGAGCTGAAATGGCAATCACATCATCACTCCCGCACTGTACCAAAAACAGGTGTTTATACCAAACACGGGCGGACACAGAAGATTTGAAAACGGCCTAGCATTTTGCAGACAGCTGTAAACCGTCACGGTCGGATTACCTGTTAGTTAGCTAATAACTTCTGAAGGCATTGAGAAATATAAGCAAAGAAAAGAACGATTGTTGTATAAGCAAGTAGGGCTGAATTTTCATTTGAATCCCATTTGAACCTTTTAATTTGAACCCCCTTTCCCCCACTCGCAGCGTTAAAACGGGGGCATCTTGCCGACGGACTTTGAAATGGCCATGTAATCATGGTCTAACCACTTGTAGAATATTACATAGGCCTTTTTTTTACTTGGTGAGAATTTGAATAGTAGAACAGTTAGACGGTCACGGTCATGATCGGACTCTTACCTTTTAGTTAATGACTTCTGAAGGCATTGAGAAATTAAGAAAGAAAAGAAAGCAAAAGAAAAAAAAAACGATTGTTTGTATAAGTAAGTAAGCAAGGTTGAATCTCATTTTGAGCTTTTCATGTGAATCCCGTTCTGAACTTTCTTAATTTGAACACCCCCCGCGACGCGAACACTTTTCCACTGGCAGCCGACGGACTTTGAAACGGACAGATAAGAACTGACTTGCTTGTGCAATCACGGCGATGTGAGAAACCTTCCTTATGGTTCATTAATCATGCATCATGTTCTATTTCTAATTTCTAATCCACTTGACAATGAAAAAAACTGTCATGATTACATATGAGCTTTTAAAAAAAAAGAAAAAAAGAAGAGCTTTGAAATTTGAACATTGATGATTGATCTGCAGTATGTTATTGCTTATCTAAAGTGTTATGACTAATTTGATCACCGTGACGACTAATTGTATTACTATTAGTAATCGATGACTGGTTTCTATTTCAAGTTCCGTCCTCAGGCTCGACGCCAACAAAGAAAACGAAGATCAGTCAGTGACAGACACTACTCATGAGTACATAATTCTTTTACTTAAAATAATTGACAGACAAGTGGTTTTAATTTCATAGAGTTTGTGATTTGATTTGTTTACATGCTAACTAAATATGAATACATTCAAGTCAAGTGTGTGCCTTCAACAAAAAAAAGATATCAAAGCGGCGAAGAAGGAAAAAAAAAAGAAGTCCATTTTTGCAATTGTACTATGGGTTCTTGTTGCTTAAGAAATACAGAAAAGATAGATATGAGCGGATACAAGAAAGTATTGAGAGATGGAAGTAGAGAGGAAAAGGGGAAAGAAAGGAGAGAGTGAGGATGGAAGGAAGGACAACGAGCATCAAGCTCGAAAGACCGATAATACAACAAAAAGGGACAAGTCCATCCCAGAAAAATGACCAAGACAAGGAAAGGAGAGATAGATGGAAAGGGGTGGAAAAAAGCATATATGAGTACAAAACGGGTCGATGAAATGCATGCGATGTCTCTGTATGATAAGAAAGAAAAAAAAGTCCCGTGTAAGTATAAAAGAAGGGTGCAATAGAACTACATATATGAAGAACCGAAAATAAGTTAAGGGTCAAGGTCCGATGTGTGGATAGCGCATGCGTTGAAGCATGCTTTAAAGAGAGGGGCAGATATGAATAGACGGGGTTGTTGAAACAGATCTGATAAGGATAAGGGTATAGACGGGCGGATAAAGAAATGTGAAATAGGAGAAAAGATGCTGATAGTTGGATAATGAGTTGTTGATGACGAAGAGATGATGATAATACAATGAAATGCATGGGATGGATAAGAGAAACAGATAAGATCCGAATAAAAAGATGACGTATCAGATGATCAAAAAGATCTATTTTTTTTGTTGAGCTAGCAGTAGCGTGCTAGCTGCGGAGAGTGGCGGGGGTGGCGATGATGACAAAGGGTCACAAGAGAGAATGTACTCTTCGCATCACCTTCCTCTGAGCACGAAACACGCCGAATCTGAATCGTAGAGATAACGCTTGCCACTGTCGTCTGAGGGAGTGTGTGCATGAAGGGACGAATTCAACCTCCTTGCCGGTAGTGCTGCGAATGTGAGACACGGCTAGAGATCCGAGGCGTGCGTGTTGGTCGTCCTCTGCTTCTTCTTCCTCTGTCGGTGGTAGATCGCGCGAATGGTCTAACGATCCTCTGTAGTACGTCTCTGCTGGTGCTGCTGTTGGTGCTGCTAATCCTGATCCACCCCATGATCCTTCCCGTTCCTTCTCTTTCTCCTTATCGCCCTTGGATAATCGCCGCCTCTTCTTGGTCTTCTTCCCGTCTTTCTCGTCCGTGTCGCTGTGTCGGCTCAAAACGGTCTTGTCGCTGTCGTATGAAGTAGGTAATGTGGAATGGGTAGTGGTAGGGGAATAGTAGTTGGAGGAATAGGTGGTTGTATAAGTCGAAAAGCTAGACTCTCTAGGTCTTCTCTTAAACGAATTATGGGATGAACGACGCGCAGCCGAGTACCTCGAATGATTCTGGGGATGTGCGGCTGTAGAGGTGGACAAGAAGAAAGAATCTTCTTCGTCTAGTTCGTCTTCTTCGTCGTCTAGTGCATTCTCGCTGTCTAAAGTCAACTCCCAATGAGGTCTTGGCGAGTTGTGACGTTTAGAGGATGAAGAGGATGATGAAGGAAATGATGTTGGGAAATGACGATAGTCTGGATCATGCAAGTCGCCATAAGGGTCGACGTATGCTTGTGGTGAGACGTATTTCTGAGATGTTGGTGATGTTGAACAATATGAAGGGTCTAGGAGACGAGAGATGTCTGCTGCACGAGATTGTTGTTTGCTAGAGCTGTACATTGTAGGACAGAATAGCAAGGGGGATATGGATCGTGGTTGAGGTTGAGTATAGCTATATTCTGTCAAGAGCATGGGGGACTTTAAAGGAGGAGGAGAGAAGACTCGGGTGTTTATAAATCCTCTTTCTTCCAAGGCAATAAACAGTAAAACATGCGACTGTCGAGTCATCGAGATTATCTGGCTCTAACCGAGATCTCGCCCCGTATCCACCGGATCCGGTCATTTATTTACTTGCAAACCAGTTCAATTCTACTTTTGGTAATCTGGCTCACCTCGTGTTCAACACATTGTCACAACGATGCAAGCCCTCTTGGTTCGAGTCCGCCTTTCACCTGACCTCGAGGACGTCAAACGTTGCTTGGTAGACAATCGCTTTCTCCCCTGCATTGACTTTGTCTCACATCCAATTCCTTACACCCGAGGCGCTAACTCAAGAGCATACAACCCATTTCCGCCTTTCATCACCCTCCTAGCAACACCATGTCCTTTACTCTGGACTGGATGACTGCGCCGCGCGACCTATCTATCTCTCATCCTGTGTTCCTTTCACTTAGTCATCCATAATATGCATCATGTTTTAGTCGTGGTCTAATTTTGTGTGATAGGATTATCCGATTAGGTATGTGTCCATGCGCATAGATTATCTTATACATACATCGTAATCTAAGCGATATTTCATTTCGAGTTAGAGATTATAGAATCCGGTATCCCTCTTCCAAAAACACCATGGTCACCACCCAATGCAACTTGAACCTTCCATAATCCATATGGGAACTGCGCATGCACTGGGCAACCTAAGCTAACAACCAAAGGTTTATCTGTTTGGATACCGGAATTCGATACTTTGATGAATAAAATAAATAAATAACAAGTTCAGAGCTTTCCGTGTTCATTTTTAAAACGGGGCCCTATGCATAACTACGGCTGACGTAGGCAACCACGCAATCCCACGGCACGCGCTCTTTTCTTGAGACAACTCAGCCGTTTCTCCATAGCTTAGTCACCCTCACCCCATACTTCAAACGGGGCCTTACTACGCATAACTGCGGGATGGACGCATAAAAGATGCCACGCACCCCACGGCGCTCAGTTTTGAGAACTCCGTAGTCAGCCTCTGACTCAGCCCTTTTCTCCAAGCATCGGAATATCACCCGTACATACCCCTTTCTAACAAGGAAAGCCCAGAGTTTTCTCTTTTTACATTCAATCAGATGACGATATTTCCCAAGGTCCGGACATTTTCCAACTTGTGAGATGAGCTTTTTACAGGAAAAGACAACTCTCCGAGCTTTCCACACACATATACCCTCGGAATTTCGGGACAATTCGGAATTTTTTGAACGAACGGGGGTTCGTAGTCTGAACCTTCGAACGTACCACCAACAGGGTCATTTTAACCTGTGGAAACAGACCTGAGACGAGTTTGAACCTTTTTTTTCTCCGGTATCTTATCTTTTCTATCTGGTATTGTCGCTATCGCTGTTCGATTTGGAAGGGAGGCACACCATAATTAATAAGTGCTAGTAAGTACTTATACATTTCTCTTTCAAGAAACCATTGACATTAATCGGTTCTTTAGACAAATGCCGTGAGTAAAAACTTTGAACATATCAGGGTATAGTTACCCTTTGCGGCAATTGATACCTAAACCGTTACCGTTTTAACAGCAAAGAAACAAAAAGAAGTGTTCATCACTAGTATCCTTATCGAATCTATTCTCTCTTCTAAGTTCAAAGCTCAAAGCTAAAAAAAAACTCACTACGTTCATTGATCAGCGCTCAGCGCTCAGGCTGCATAGATACACTTACTCTGAGTTCAAACGCAGAAAAGTGAACCAAAAACCCTTGTTAAACACAAGCCCAACCACTCAAGGGTTGAAAACTCTAGGTCAACTCGAAACCACAGCTTACCCCTCAGCCACAAACACAAACCCGTTCCGCTCCTACTTTACACCGGACGGCACAGCAAAATGTGTATCACGCAAAATACTCTCTCGGGCGGGTAAGGGGGAAACAGGTGATTTGGAACGGGGGAGCGCCTTGGCGTGTTCGGCCGACAAGGATTCAATTGAAAGAAGATATATACCTCATATCGGGGCAATACGGGATAAATGTTCCATTCCGAACCGGAACTTTCCTTTCCACATACCATCATATGTCTTCGCCGGTTCTTAGTCTTTGGTACTTTCCAATTTCTTCCTTCTTTGTGAGCTTTCTATTGGAAGGTTGATTTAGATAAAAAGTGTGGGATTAAAAGGCTGGAACTTGGAATTTTTGACATGCCGTTTTATTTTTAAAGAGATGTTTTAACAGCACCATCAGATTACCCAAAGCGCCTAGTACTTATAATAATGCTGTGTTTTATGCCTTGAGGATCCATCGGATAAAACCGTACGGCCGTACTGCGCATGTCCCGGCCGTATACTGGTGTTTTCTGATACCGATACTTGTAAGTGTTTTCTGATTTATCGACTGCAGTGATAAGTATAATTGTTATAGGTAGGTAACCACGATCGTCATGAAATCCCCGGATTTGAGGGATTATCTATAGAAAAAGTTTAAAAGCACTTGTATATGATTAAATAGATATCTCCGTGTGATTGATACTTCAAAGGTTTTTCATATGAGATCTATCAAGAGGCATTAATATTACTCAACGTCATATGTACAGTAAGGTAGCGAGGTTCGACTCAAGTTCGAGTTCGTTTTTTTTTATGATTTAATACTTGGCTTTGATATCTGGAGATACGGCGATTTCCAGTAATTCCGGAACCTATCTGAAATTAAATCACAATCACTGCAATCACAACGCACTCTGGCCAAGGCATTGAGGCATGGGGTGGCACACAAGGAATCGAGATTCACTGCATATCTCTCTCAAAGAAGTTAGAGTTCGAACAAAGCGCAACAAAGGTGTTGTTGGATTTTTGATGCAGATGGCACAGAGACAAAACAAAGCCACTAAGACAAAGACAAAGCCCGAGACCTCGGATGTTAAAGTCTGAAAAAGGACAAATTTAGCACGGGCGCGTGAATTCAAAATCACGCTCATGTCAGTCAGCCTGATCAGCTGAGGAAATCACATCCGTAGTCATATTAAGCTTGCGATTGCTGTATGCAGAGGAATCCAAGAGTAGGTTTCTCACACCTCCGATTATCACATTCCGATGGTCCGGATGATTGCGATAATCTTGATTAAATGATCCAAGAGATTACGATAAGATTAAGAAATCCGGGCTTCAAAATACCCTCAAGGCAGGTCGATGTTAAGTGCACGGTTCGTACGCGTGTTCGCGCTCAATTGAACAAAGAAACTGGCGCCTGCCATGGTTCATCGATCTTATTGATCTCATATGCAATACTAATTATAATTACAAAAATCTAATGCCGAAGTCTCTTGTTCCTCCATTCACCATTATACTCTCACAAGCAGCTTTATCCATCCATCCCTCATCCATCCCATCCAACATCCACATCCATCTTCCTATATTTATATAACACTGCAAATCATGTCATCGCATCGCATCGCATCGCATCCTACCTTCCCCTACGCCCTCATCCTTCATCTTGAAGGTCGCCACAAGTTCTGCTGCTACGCACCTCGAGGGTTCCTGCCCGTATGGGTTTACTTTTTTCCCAAGTTTCTTTCTTCTTCCTTCCATTCTTCTACAAAATTCTCAGCCTTCCCCCATGGACTCTCATCGCCATCTCTAATCGCACTGCATCCACCACACCACTTAGCACCGCCCCTATCCCACCACATATACACCCAAAATGTCAAGCATGGAAAATGGAGCTAGTAGGTGGTAGTATAGTTTTAATCATTACTTGCCTACCCTTTTGTCCCGTATTTTCAAGTCCAAATTTAAAAAAAGCCATCATGGCGTGTGATACACATTGTGTTTGATGAGGTTAAAAAATTCCTTCCTTCAAGGCATACTGGGCATCAGGTTTTATGGGCGGAGTAGGCCTCTGTTGCCTATTAGCAGGATTCTCATGCCTCTAGTATGTTGAGAGGATCTGGATGACTTGGTGGTGGTTATCTATTATTATTATATTTGAGCGCTTAGGTCTTTTACTTCCAGCCGCTCACTCAGATTCATGCTACACTGGAAAACCGGAATTCAGCTCGACGTTCCGTTTCAACCTCCCAAGCTACACGTTACATTATTTTCATGAGCCGTTTCGTTTATCTGGGTGTTTCCTTCGTGTTATTACGGAAGTTAGTACGATGTGAAAGTAATAGCGGCTTCCCCCCAAGTTCGTCATGCACTTTGCCTAGTGCAGTGCCTAGAAACTTTATCTTAGATGGATATCTTGATCTTAATAATCCTTGGCATTGACATTTCTGATTTTTCGTCTCATGCACCTCTAAACTACTATAGTAGTGCTATCCTATTTTTACAGGTGAGTCACTTCCAACATTGCTCTTGGTCAGAAAGAACTCCGACCTAGGATCCACGGATTCGGTCGCCCTTGAGCGTCGTGTTTCTTACAACTTGCTTCATGTTATATATTCCGCGAACCATGATTTTCCCTCGAGTTCATTCCCCTTCGGAATCATAGTATGCACTGCTCAAGCTCTCGCCTCAGCTGATTCCGAGTCGTGCAACGTCATATATATATAGACATGTACATGCATATTCGAACGCCGCTGATACATGGTTGCATCGCATTCAAGTTCTGCCAACGGTGGTTCAGAATTGCTTGTTACAAATGTATGCTTGTGCGTAGCAGTTGCGACATTGCTTGCATTATGCATCGTGTTTTTTTTTTATATTTTTAAACTCAAAACCTTGAACGAACTCAAAAGTAGTATACTACATTCTTCAGGGCTACCGACCTTTGAGAGTATGGCAAGTTTAACTCTGTCAGCAGCCATAATGACCGTAGTAACATATTTCATTTCAACAACTTTTCAACTCCGTTTCCTCATGGTTTCTCTGCACACCGTTGTGAACGGTGAGTGAAAAATTTCTTTTGTTGATTTTCCTTTTGACGAAGTGCACGGCTAGCTTTATTTTGCTTTTATGAAAACTCAATAATATTACGCCCTTTGCCCTGCACGATGTGTACATGTGATGTGCCTTATCTGAGTTATCTCCTCAAATGGCATCTGATAATCAAACGTTCGACTCACGTGCCAGTTTCGGAATGATTCTGGAATTTTGCAACCTTCGAACTTACCACTTGAAGCTTTTCTTTTGTTTTCTTTACTTATTGTGGCCAGAAAGATCCATTATTAACTATTACCCAATCAATCAAGCTTTCGGCCTCCGAGTCGAAGCTCAAACTCGAATTCCTCCATATGTTAACGACATGCCTTGCTTCTGCGGCAGCCAACCTACTCATTCTCTTCGCCTTTTTGAGGTTCTTCGAATGCAATACGTGGCACAGGCGGCGGCGGTAAATGTTTGAACCCGGAGTGGTACGCCAAATCCCCAAAATCTTCACTGCCTCTCGACTTAACAGCAGTTCAGTCAATTTGGTTAGACTCTAGACTCGGAGGACGCGTCATGTTGGGTTCATTCATTCATCCGCTTTCAGTTTCTCCACCACTAACAGCCGTTCCCCACGAGCTGGCTTGTCACTCACTCCACAATCTATTAAATTGACATTTTTTGAAGGGAATTACAAGTGACAGATTACACAATCGACAGGCGGCACGGTCATTTCACATGAGAATGAGCAACGTGATCTAGGTGAAGTCAAGAAACAGGCGGTGGTCCATGTGAGTCGAACATCTGACTTCCATTTATCCCTTCTTGAAGTGCTTTGCTAGTTCTTGCGTCGTAAAGTTATTCTTACTGTTTTCTTATTAGAAATTCTAGCTTTATCCAACCCCGATAATCACTCTTTATTCTCTCAGTATTTCGGGTTGTCGGCGCTTGGTCACTCTCAAATTCTAAAGGCATCCAGCGCTAAACATGAGAAAAAAATTTCAATTAGTTCCTTCTTATCGGTCTTGTGACTTCGAAATCGGCATCTCGAATTCTTTTACCTCACATTCTCTTCTTATCTGAGCCTCTCAACTCGGTCTTTTGCGATGATCCAGTGTTCTATATGCCCAAAGACTGCATTCAAGTTGATTCTTCGACTCTTCTGGTCTTCCCAATACATCCTCCGAATTAAATGAAAGCACTTATGAGCTCCAATTGTTGACTCGGATTTCTCCAATCCCGGACTTCTTTCATTGAAGTCCTGCCTATGGCAAATGAATTGACGACCGTTTGTCATAATTGTTCTTCCATTGTTCTGCACCATTCTATTTCCTTTGCTTCCAGGTTGAATCGACAGCAGGGATGACAATAAAGATGAGAAAATAACAACCGGTCTCCGGTATTTAGTGCTCGCATTTTCTCTTTACCGACTTGTTTATTGACGAAATACGTCATCCTGTGCTTTCCACTTTCTTCGTTCCGTTCTCGTAAATTACCTAGCCTCAGAGCGGCTTGGAAGTCTCTGCCATGGTTTGATTTCAATTATAAACTTTTTGATCACAGTACGAACGAACCATAGCGCACCGGCTATCAATAAACAGCCACAAAGTCAACTACTAAGTCAACTCTCGGGAATGTCATTCTTATCACGGTTTGGATTATACTTGGAAGCTGCTGATGATTGTGCTATCTATATCAGTGATGCTCTTGGTTTTTTTACGTAAATGGTCTTCTTACTACTGTACTGTAGGCTTTGTCCAGCGTAATACAGAAGAAGACAACCTTGAATCACTTCGCATTCCCGTGTTTATAGGCGATGAGTTCCAATGTTAGCGGTGAACAAGCTGAATTTGGAAGAGTTGTGCGATTCCGAAGTCGGTCGTAACTCCGCACATGCATTCTCATTTCTAATCCATCGATTCGACTCCAAGTCGAGTCAGAGTTGGGAGTCAAAGGTGTATTCTTCGGGATACTAACTATCATTCGATCGTGGTCCCTTAGTAAGTCGGCAGTGTCTATTCTAAGCTAATGCTTACTCATCGGGCTCACTCTTCTGGAGCTTACTCATGACGAGCCACTGTAATCATACTACTCCAAGATATGACATGATTAACACCACTACCGTAGAAGCCACGATTAATGGATCCAATGTTACAAATCTACCTTTGACCTTTGAAATAGCAGAGAAGAGTAGAAAATGGCCAAAAGACCATGTGAAAGATAATACAGTATGCCTTGTTTAAGAAACCTCCGGTCCGATGGGCTAGTAAGTTGAATAGTACTCATCCGTTCTTCTCTTAGCCTTTGCTCCAAGTCAGTACTACATATAGTTCTTGGTTCACCACCGCCACCACCACCACACACCATTATGTTCCTTCCGATATCGATCCGATTGCAACTTTGGAACATGGATTCAACTTCACCCCGATAAGCGCGCAGGAAAGTCGGCTCAAGTCGTTCACCGAACCCTAGACATATGGATGGATAACAGTTGGTACATGTGCTTCCGCCGCAAATGTTCAAGTTGGGAGATTGGAATCATTTCTGAGATTGGAAATTGCGTGGAAGTACCTTAAGAGGAAAATGGAGGGGTGGGATGTTCGATAACTGAAGTTGGTGATGCAGTTCATTGATTGTAGTGACTCGGCTATTCCCGTGTATACCATGTTGCCGGCCCGTACCAGTGATTGTGTGGCGACTACGCGATAAATTGTGCCGCATGCCACACATTATAATACCTTTCTGGCCATCATAAAATCATACTATGAGTACGACTAGGTTCAGATACAGAATGATAGGGTAACTATATTTCTTATCGGATTGCATATGTATATATTTTCAGGATAAAGACTTCTGGATTCAAGGAGGGCAGGTTCAGAATTGAGACGGATTTCATTCATTTTGATATCTCCATTATTCTCGTCTTCGGGATTGAAAGCCAATATGCTAGGACTCCTACTATGTACACGTCAGTGTATCATGATGAGTACCAAAGAAACCATAATTTCTATGGACTCTCAATCTTTAAGTCCTTTCATCGCCGTCTAATCGCCGCCAATGCCATTCCACTGTAGTTATCAGGATTTAAGATTAATCAGTCTTGATTATCGTTGTGGGCATCTGAGGCTTTTTATTTCATCGAAGGTATCGCATTAAGCATGTATCGATCGATCCACTGTATTATGGAACCAATCACCATTTTTGGCTTTTCACTTTTGCACTTTGTCAAAGAACGAATTCTATCGATCAACCTTATCATTGTATGCTCGCATGGCTCGCAGGGTTTAACCGGTGCAGGGAGCGTGGGGTTCAAACCTTCGAGCTCCGAGGCTCGACACAGAATTGATTATCACACAATATTAATGGTGACTTGAATCAGCCAAGTCGGTGAGCAGATTTTGAATTACCGGCGTGCAATGCAACTGATTCAGGCCGTGACTATTCACCTTTGAACCGTGCCAATAGCATGCTGGAAGTGGGCTGGTTCCCGGTCACTGTGAGTCAAGGTTTCTGAGTGTTGTATCTCAAACTATCCAGCCACAGCCAAGCTGGTCTGCAGTAACTTCAGATCTGTCAATTGTACACGAAAATAATAGTGACCTTTAATTCAAAGTCTCGCGAAAACTTTGTCCGTCGTAATTCTCGGTGACTCCATCGACGCGGTTAAAACTGTTAACGAACGATGTATTTATTGATTGTCCACGTTTGCTTGCGAGTTAACTAAAAGTTTCAGAATGACGGTAGTAGCTTGACGGACGTACTAGTTGATCATCAGTCGTCGCTCATTTCCCGCATCTAAGTCGCAGCAAATTTCCAGGCACGAAATACGTGCTTATAGTTGTAATCCAGCAGAGTCTCATGTCGTCCATCCACCTCACCTGCACTTTCGCATCGTGTCAATGGCACAAAACCACGTTATCCTGGGTGGCCACTTTTGAAGCCAGGTGTTAGTGTGAGTTTTATGTTCATTCAAACAACTTCATGCTCGTTTTATCCAGCTTTAGCTTTGAGCAGTTAACACGACGGTGCAAATAGATCTCACGAATACTCACTATGCAAGCGCGACAGGAGGCTTTTAACCGGTGTGGCATCATTTATACACGTGGATGCATGTGCCACTTAATTGACTGAAGGTAGACTGTACCTCTATCTTACTTTACGCCGATGCGTTCTGATACCATCTTTATCAGAGAAGGAAGACAGGGATGACATCAAAGAACGTACCACCCAAGATGTAAAGCGTCCGCGACTTATTTCGAGCACAAGAAACGATTGATATTGGGGGTGAATATGCTTTCGTGGCCTTTGAACGTCGATTTAACTGTTCTTCGTTTGATGACTAGGGTTTGCATCGCCACGATCTGTTGAAGTTAACCCTGCGTGGAAAGTCTGAGCTGACTGTCGTACGTAGTCCATCGTATGATTTAATTTGAGAGTTGCAGTGAAGGCGAGTGTACACATAAATCGCAACTTACGAGGGGACTTTACTGTAACAGTGCGTTTGCAAAACTTATCACCCCCCTTGATCTTCTCCAGTCTTTAGCTTGAATCTTTTGCCAAGCTTCAGGTGTATGAAATGCGTTTTCCTGTATCGGCCTCGGATTTGCGTGGTACTGAGCGGTCATTTGATTTAGGGACAGCGCTGCTCGATGAAAAGTGCCCAAGTAGCAAGTGGGCAAATCAAAGCTCTTGCATGATTAGAAGTGGTTTCACAGGGGGCGTCAACCGTAGTTGGCTAGGAGCTTATCCCTACACGTCAAAGGTGTTACCCATCGAACTTAATACTGAGTGCGCGACTCGTTCGTATTGTCTTGGGGGTGACATGGTGACACCCTTCCCCTCCTGAACAGTGGTAGTTTGCAGGGTGGCCTAGAAGCCGGGTGGTTCTGTCAAGTCAAAGATTGTAAGGGTTTGTGCCTGATGATTCAAGTGAAGATGCCTCCGGCGAAGCTATGCAAGAAATTTGAATCTTATATTGTTTTTTTTTTTTGCAGAATATCTCGGAAATTTTGCGGGCGACGCGCGACTGTTCCAAGTTCAAGTGCTTCAATCAGAACCCCAGTATTCTCGTTTTTAAAGGTGTATCATGAGTAAAGTCGAACTCAAGGGACGCGTGTGAACGAAATTTTGAAATGCGCCATCCTTCTTTTCTGCTTTAACCACTATGTCCTAAGACCCTCTACCCAAATGTAGCGAGAATTTGATTCCCAAGTTCTCCTTTTTATATTTCATCGCAATCGCAGCGTTTTCACAATGGTTATTCCACAACTCTTAGCGGTTGAAGTCTGGGTGTCGCGAATGGATTACAACAAGGTGTATACACTACGAATTGACCGTCGATGCTCATCAGATTCGTATGGGTCTCCATATCTCCCATGAAGGCTTCTGGCTGGAGGATTCCATGTCTACATCGATATCGTAGACGGTAGAATGCCATGTTCTCTTTCTCCTCTGTCAACTTCTCCCGGATCTGAATTTGCCGCTATGGAATTGACCTGGCGCCGCCTTCTGATTGGCCTGATGTCTATCCACAACCCTGCTCACCGCCAACCTTTTCAAATTCAAATTCATTCTTTTCAACAGTCTAACAATCAATGCCATCCCAACTTACCGAGGACGCGAGTATGTTTCGGAGATGGCAACCTACGGCTAGTAGAAGGCGACTGCGGAGCTGAGCTCAGACTCTTCCTCGACTGGGGACTATTGATCGAAGCAGCTCTAGCTCTAATACGCGGATGTAGCATATATCAAGGAGGTCGCACGACAAAGAGAGCGTTTGTTGTCTGACGCAGAGAAGGAGGATCGATTGCCAGAAATGTGTTTGGCCATTCATGAAAAGCGATCTAGATGGACAGCGAGGGTTGGAGAAGGAAGGTATAGGACGAAGAGTGATTCCACAACGTTCAGGTGTGACCTACGGAATGAGACGACGGTGATACCACTGGTGGTGGGAGCAAAAAGAATAGGTGCGTATTTTATATACTACGGCACTTCACACCCACTCATATGATCTTTTTCCAAGATCAAGAGAGTCCCTTTGTGTTCTCGAGTAGCCGAAAGTAACAGCAGACAAAGCAGAAGCAGAATGCACTTGGTGGAGAGAAGAATTCCAACCCATAATAACAATACATTCAAATCATCGCCTTAGGTCGGCGTCACTTGAATATCTGGCATATATATATCATCAACTTTTCTAGGTGATGTGACATTCAAAGTCAAGGGAATGTGACTTTTGACATCCGGCCAATCTTATCCTCTAGTGCTTCTGACATTTCATGGGAATGGGCATTCAGTAAGTCACCTGATATCAGATAATGTCGAACATTTGCTGTTTCCTGTCATACACTACTAATAGCCACCTTCCGCAGACGCCTCGTTATTAACACAGTATAAACGCCCGAGCTTTCATCTAATCGTCTTCATTGGACCACAGTAACTCCCTCACTGTTATCTTCACCCTCTTGTGACATGGCAAATGACGTTTTCTTCAAGACCAAAAGCTGGTCCATTGGGTCATTCCACGCCTCCCTTTCCTTCTCATCAGACGGAACGACTATAGCTGGGACAATGGCCGTGAACAGCCCAGGCTACCCTAGCGGCAAAGTCAACTTCTGGGAGACAGCCACCGGCGCCATTACCTCGTCAATTAACGACTGGTCATTTGTGGTCTTCTCACCAGCTGACCCGGACATGGGCGCCGTCGTTGGATCGAACCGCATCCAAATGGTGAAACGGAAGTCGCCTGGAGGAAAGACGTGGCGCCCACAGGGAGAAAGTGTTATAATTGATAACGCTGCGATGTGTACTTTCAGACCTGATGGCAAGAGAATTACCGTGGGAACCCTTAATGGATGTCTTTTTGAATACAACCCAGTTACCACGAAGAATCACAGAGACTTCTCTGCTATATCGGTAACAGGTTTCGCCTACTGTCCTATTGAACCCAACTTGCGCATTGTTGCTCGCGACGTCAAGTACGGAAAACTTAGAATCGAATCATACGCTGGTATGGGCGGCCGAATCGAATCATATACTGGTAAGGGTGGCCCTAAGGTGCACTGCCAACTCACCCCAGACCCTGTGAAGGTTTATTTCTGCGCGTGGTCGGAGGACGGAAAATGGATTGCAACGTACGACGAGCACTGTGACGTCTGTCTTTGGGATGCAAGTGTCACGACTAGCGTCCCACTCGAGAGGCTACTACCTCGTGATCGAGTCCTCCCTATCACCTCCCTTATCTTTGTGCTGGACAGCACTGCACTCATGATTCTTTGTGGCGGCTATCTTAGTGTGTGGGATATTGGTCGAGGTGCATATGTCGCCAACTCTGGGTTGCCGGCTATGCCGACGAACGTAGCGTTCGATGGTCCTAGGAATCGCGTTGCCGTGGCCGTTGACAACAAGATATATTTATATGAGCTCAAGCTACCCCAGAAGACGCAATCAGACCCAACGCTACCGGGCCAGCAGAAGCCACCCCGCCGCAATCTCCAGACTCAAGGAAAACCTTCCATCTCATCCAAACTTGCAGACTTTGATATCACCAATAACGTCGTGAAATCGAAACCAGACCCTTTTGTTAGCATCTACTTTGATATCTACCGTGGTGTGTGGAATTTCGACACACCACGCGTTTTCCAGCACGCCGTCGCGATCACGGTAGTACTTCCTGGCTTTAATCCACGCAGCGAGGCACAAGAAATCCAGGATTTTGAAGATGTACGTAAATTTAAACTTATATGCCCATTATATATTCATTCACGGTACTCCCCACAAGTATCTAATTAGGTGGTCGAACTTGTCCCACGATAACCTCCTTCCGTTACTCGGTGTCAGTATGGACTTTGGTAGACTTCCTGCAGTGGTCACATCATGGATGACAAACGGTATGCCTGAACTTACAGGATCGATCTTTCCGAAACATGCTCATCTGCAATAGGTCGTCTAAGTGAATACATCAGATCCTATGAGTATGACAAGATGAAACTGGTCATTGGCGTAGCCAGAGGTGTTGCGTACCTTCACTGTGAGTCGTTTCTTGTTCTTCCTATACTATACACTTACATCCTCTTCTCCAGCAGAAGGCATTATTCATTCGGATATACGAGCAGTATGTTCATTCAAGCTTCTCAATTTTAGGATCGAAAATTGAAATTAAAGCTAGTCAAATGTTTTGGTTGATGACCTCGGAAACGCACGTCTAGCTGACCCCGGCCTATTTTCTGTTCTCACCAGCAGCCCTTTAATTTTGAGCGGGATAATGAAACTCTCATACTACCGTTGGATGGCGCCAGAGTTGTTGGAAGACTCGTCCCCGAAAACTACTTTCGCAACAGATGTGTATTCCGTTACGATGACATCCTTGGTATTTATTTTCAATTCAACTTGGAAGTCCTTTTAGATTGTTAATAGTAGGAAATAGGAAATCTTCACTGCGCGCCATCCGTTTGAAGATGTTAAGGACTCTTTCAGTTTCTGGCCAGGTCCTTCCGAACCGCCGGCCCAATAGGCCCCAGGGCGTTGGAGATGTGCTCTGGTCTTTGTGGAATGAGGGATGGAACCAAGACCCCGCAAAACGTCCTGACATGGCAAGCTACGTGGGGCGCTTGAATCAATTGGTGTAAATGTAGTTTCATTTTGTTCCCATCTGAGTCTTTCTTGCGACATTGGTATGTTCGAGAGTCCTTTCATCATAGCTAATTCCTTACAGGAGTGGTTTACCTTCCACCGTGCGTCGGTATCATCATCATCTCCATGAAAACAGTGTTGTATTCTTGTTCGCTTTCATAATAGATTCTCTTGAATTACAGGAATGTAACAAATGTAAGATTTACGCCCTATGAAACAATGATTATTCCTTCAAGCAGATTCCCTGTATCGGCCTCGGATTTCCCTGGTACCGGTAATTTGGTTCAGGTGCAGCGCTGCTCGATTAAAAGTGGCCAAGTAGCAAGTGGCCAACATTTTTTCACGAGGATCGAAGCCCTTGCATGATTAGAAGTGGTTTCACAGGCGTCAGCGGTACTTGGCTAGGAGCTTATCCCTACACGTCAAAGGTGTTACCATCGAACTTAATACTGACCGCAACTCGTTCGTATTGTCTTGGGTGACTTCCTCCTGAACAGTGGGAGTTTACAGGATGGCCTAGAAGCCGGGTGGTTTCTGTCGAGTCAAAACATTGTAAGGGTTTGTACCTGAGTTAATGAGTGAACATGCCTCCAGTGAAGCTATGCGAGAAATTTGAACCTATATCCTTTTTGTTTTGCAGAATGCCCTGGAAGTTTTGCGGGCGACAGGCGACTGTTCCAAGTCGTTCAAGTCTTTGAATCAGAGCCCCAGTATTCTGGGTTTTAAAAATGTATCATGAGTAAAGTCGAACTCAGGGGACGCGTGTGACGAAAATTTGAAATGCGCCACCTTCTTTTCTGCTTTCAACCATTATGTCCTAAGAGCCTCTACCTAAATTGATTTCCACTTCTAGTTTCATCGCAATTGGACCACTATGCAGTAGCTTCCAGTCCAGTTACTAATACCAGTAGCGTTTTCAACCAACTATGCAAAGCCGCTTCCTTGAGGAATCACACTCCGTTTCTTCGACTACGCCTGTTCGTAATAGATCACAAGGCAAAAGGGGAATGGGTATCCACAATCATGGCGACTGAAGTTTGGGTGTCGCGAATGGATTACAACATGGTGTATTCACTACGAATTGGGTTATTGGACCGTCGATACTCATCAGATCTATATCGCCGTTTCCAATAAGCCTTTTCGGGATCCCTATTCACTGCTATGGAATTGACCCGGCGCCGCCTTCTGCTTTGCGTGATGTTTATCCACAACCCCGCTCACCGCCAACCTTTTCAAGTTCATTGTTTTCAACAGTGCAATAATCGATGCCATCCCAACTTACCCAAAGACGAGATGGCAACCTACGACTAGTAAAACGCGACTGCGGGACTGAGCTCAGACTCTTCCTCGACTGAGGACTACTGATGGAAGTAGCTCCTGCTCGAATACGGGGATGTAGCCGATGTCGGAGGCGGAGATCGTGCGACAAAGACAGCATATCTTGTCTGACGCAGAGAAAGAGAATCGATTTCCAGAGAATGTGTTTGACCATTCATGAAAAGCGATCTAGATGGACGGCGAGGGTTGGAGAGAGAAGATACAGGAGGAAGGGTGATTCCACAACGTTGAGCTATGGGTTATGGAGTGGGATGACGGTGGTGCCACTGGTGGTATGGCATCATTGTGAATGGACAAAATTTGAGTAAGTGTCGTCTCCTGTTACACCGCGTTGGGTTCACGAGCTAAATATGATAATCAAAAAGGGTGGCGTAGTCGAAACAAAAATTGAAGAATGGGGAGGCGTCAATCGATGTATAGAGAACGGAGGTAAAAAGATCCCTAGGTTAATGAGGAGGGTAACATACAGATGGGTTGGAATAGGTGCGTATTTTATACACTACCGCAGATCATACTCACTCATATGATCTTTTTCCAAGATCAGAGAGTCCCTTTGTGTTCTCGAGTAGCTGAGAGTAGAAGCAAACAAAGTAGAAGCAGAACCCACTCGGTTGAGAGAAGAATTTCAATTCACCTTCATTTAATAATAATGGATCCAAATTATGGCCTTGGGTCGGCGTCACTGGACTTTCCTGGCCTTTCTAGTAAGTCATCTGACATCAGATAATGTCGAAGATTTACTGAAGATCACTGCTTCTCTGTCATGAAATGGGAATCGCCCCATAATCACCTCGTGCAAACGCTCGTTATAAACGCAGTAAACACTGAGCTTTCATCTAATCATCTTCATCGGATCATCTTCTGCAGACGCTTGTTATAAACGCAGCGTAAACACTCAAGCTTTCATCTAATCGTCTTCATTGGATCACAACAACTCATTATCTTCACCCTCTTGTACTATGGAAAATTCATTCGAATATGTTTTCGTCGAGACAAAGCCCAGCTGGTTCATTGGGTCATCCCACTCCTCCCTTTCCTTCTCATCAGACGGAACGAGTATAGCTGGGACAATGGCAGTGAACAGCCCGAATTATGTTAATGGCAAAGTCGAGTTCTGGGAGACAGCCACTCGCGCCGCTCTACCTTGTCACTTAACGACTGGTCATTTGTTGTCTTTTCACCAATGGACCCGGACATGGCCGCCGTCGTTGGATCGCACCACATGCAAATGGTGAAACGGGATTCACCTGGAGGAAAGACGTGGAGCCTACAGGGAACAAGTGTTAGCGTTTCTAACGCTGTGATGTGTACTTTCAGACCTGACGGCAAGATGATTACCGTTCCAGGTCCTACTGGACGTCTTTTTGAACACAACCTAACTACATTTGAGTCTTATACTCAAGCCTCTACTTTCACGGCAACGAGTGTCCCCTACCGTCCACTTGAACCCAACTTGCTCATTGTTGGTCGCGACAATGGACAGCTTAGCATCGTATCATACGCAGGTTCCGACAACTCTAAGTTGCATTATGAACTCATCCCAGTCGGTTCTGTGAAGGTTTCTGCTTGTGCGTGGTCGCAGGACAGCAAATGGATTGCAACGGGTGACGATGTTGGTGACATCCGTCTTTGGAATGCAAGTGTTACGGCTAGCGTCTCACTCGCGAAGCCTACTACCTCGTGATCGATCCGGCCCCATCACCTCCCTTATCTCTGTGCCGGATAGCACTGCACTCATAATTATTTGTGCTGGCTATCTTACTGTGTGGGATATTGCTCAAGGTGTATATGTTGCCAACTCTGGGTTGCCAGCTACAGCGGTGAACATAGCCTTGGATGGCCCTCGGAATCGCATTGCCGTGGCCGTTAACGACAAGATCTCTTTATATGAGCTCAAGCTACCCCAACAGATGCCGAGCCAGCAGAATCCACCCCACCACAATCGCCAGACGACAGGAAAGCATTCCATCTCGTCGGAACTCGCAGAATTCGATATCACCAATAAGGTCGTAAAATCGAAACCAGACCCTTTTGTTAGCATATACTTCGATATCTACCGTGGTGTATGGAACATCGACACACCACGCGTTGTCCAGCACGTCGTCACGATCAGGGCACTACGTCCTGGCTTTAATCCACGCAGCAAAGCACAAGAAAAGCAGAATTTTGAAGATGTATGTAAATTTAAACTTTTATGCCCTTTATATCCATTCACGGTACTTACTTTTTACCTAGCGGCTCACCAAGTGTCTAACTAGGTGGACGAAATTAACACACGATAACCTCGTTCCGTTATTGGGCGTCAGTATGGACTTTGGCAGATTCCCTGCAATACTCACATCGTGGATGACAAACGGTATGCATGAACTTGCAGTCTATCAAACGTGCTCATCTGCAATAGGTCTTCTAAGTGAATACATCAAATCGGACGAGGAGTACGACAAGATGCAACTGGTTATTGATGTGGCGAGAGGCGTTACGTACCTTCACTGTGAGTCGTGTCTTATTCTTCTACTACTAGGCACTTATATGCTCTTCCCCAGCAAAAGGCATTATTCATTCAGATATACGAGCAGTATGTTCATTCAAGCCAGTAATTTCAGGAATGAAAATTGAGGTTAAAGCTAGTCAAGTGTTTTGGTCGATGAGCTCGGAATCGCACGTCTAGCTGACCCGGCCTACTTTCCCTTCTCGCCAGCAGCCCTTTGATAGCGAGCGGAACAATGATGAATGTCTCATACTACCGCTGGATGGCGCCAGAATTGTTGGGAGATTCATCGCCAAAAACTACTTTCGCGACAGATGTGTCTTCCGTTGCGATGACTTCCTTGGTATTTATATTCAAATTCAACTTGGAAGTCCTTTTAGATCGTTAATAGTAAGAAATAGGAAATTTTCACTGCGTGCCATCCGTTTGAATGTGTTAACGACGCTCTAGTTCCTGGTCAGGTTCTTCAGAACCAACGCCCTGATCGGCCCCAGGACGTTGGGGATGTACTCTGGTCTTTGTGGAATGAGGGATGGAACCAGGACCCCGTAAAACGTCCCGATATGGCAAGCTATGTGGGGCACTTGGAGCAATTGGTGTAAATGGGGTTTCATTTTGTTCCCAAAATTCTGAGACTTTCTTGCGAAATTGGTGTGTTCGAAAGTCCGTCTTTTCTTTCATCATATCTCATTACTTACAGGAGTGGTTTACTTACCACCGTGTTTCGGTATCATCGTCAGGAACACAGTGTTGTATTGCTGTTCGCTTTCATAATAAGTCCTCTTGATTGAAAGAATTGTTATGCTTTCTGAAACATTGATAATTTTTTCTTTTCTCTGTTTTCTTACGTTCTTATGCAGATAGTGCCTGAGCGTTGGGCTTTGAGCCACATCTTGAATAAAACATGTTACTAACAACTATTCGCGAGAGCGGCTCTGATAGAATATGATATTCGAAGAGGACCTTGGCTATCATCTACCAATTGCCAGTCGGGTCCACGTTTTTAATGCGCAGATTGGCAATGCCCAAGGTTGGTGTTTTATTACTGGTTTATCCCATGTGATCTCACGCTCAACGCTTCGAGTTCAGATTACATGGACAAAACGGCTCGAACCTAACTTAAGAACTTCATTGGAAATACAAAAATATGGTTAAAAGACAACATGGATACCGTGCTCACTAACTAACCGTTGGCGAGTACAACAAGCCAAAGTCCGACCCATCAAACAATTTGCCGTCTTCTGCGTCGTGGCTATCAAACAAGATCTGATTAATCATATTTTAAGTATTCTCTCCTGAATTTTACTTGTTAACCTTTAGGTGGACAATGCTTCCAGGCTTCAATTCGATCATCCAAGCATTCATGAACAAATGTACTGCAACTGGCATTTCTGATGACCTTTCAAAGGTGCTAAAGAATGCCAGCGATTTCTTTTCACCTTTGACATCTCGGGGTGTTCTGGACGAACTCACCTTCAAATCACTTGCTCAGGTCATCAGCAGTGTCGTGGTTCTTCTTCTTGATATATTGGAAGCGGTTATTGACGCACTAGTGGATGTTTTGGTACAAACACTCAAGATTTTCAACGATATTGCTGACACTCCTATTGACATTGGTTTGGATCTTACGTATGTACTTGAGTGGTTTCTACCATTTAACTTTCTCAACCTTATTGCTGTTCCGGTGGTTGTATCAGCTACTATTCTTTGCAAAATCATCATGGGCGAAGCTCCGTTTCCACAGTCTAACTCCAACCTGGCTGATACAATGGCGTGCTTCAAGCAGGACCGTCAGTAGTGATGGTCAAGGGTAACCCTGGGGTGGAATTAGGCTGACCCTTACCCTTACCCTCCAAAAACCCTTACCCTTGGCTGAGGGTAAGGGTTTTGGAGGGTAAGGGTAAGGGTTTCTGAGGGGTTGGAGGGTAAGAAACCCCAGCAGGGTTTAGTGCAAGGGTTTGGTCCAAATCCTTCCTCAAGCTTTGTAATCCAAAGGAGCCTTCAAAGTAGCTATTATTTAAAACATGTTCAGGGTGTTAAAGGTGTTTAGCAATAGATTTTAAATGAAATAGAGAGGGTTTGACTAGTATTTTAAGCTACTGATTGTTGTGAAAGCAGTGAGGCCTCTTTAGATTGCTTTTTCTCTGATTTAAAGTCAATTTTATAGATACACAACAGTTAGATCACTCTGATATCAGAGAAATAAAAATTGCCAAAAATACCCTGACCCCTCCAGAAGGGTAAGGGTTTTTCAAGGGTCAAAAAATCTGTACCCTGACCCTGACCCTCCTTACCCTTACCCTTGTACCCCAGGGGTTTCCCAAACCCCTGCCCATCACTAACCATCAGACCGAATCCTCCAGCAAGCTGATAGATCCGTTTATGGTGTGGTCAGCTATATTCACCGCTATATATGGAGCATCAGACGTGATGATAGGTGAGAACACATATATATTAATGAGGGAACCCAGACTCCCAGAATACTGATTCAATCTTTTCCACAGATTCTGCAGGGGATTCTCCAAATCCATTGATGATAATTCCAAAGTGATTTGTCAATTCTCCCATTTCTCAAAGTCTACTTAAATTATTTTGCAGGTATACCAATCAGTTTTGCTTCATGGTTCATACTGGGACTGACCACATTGGACGCCCCAACGAACAAAGTGAGTTGTATCCCTGTTTCCGGACCCTTCTCAGGTTTTTCATTGTTTAAATGGTCCATTAGAGAACAAAATGTGCATTGCAGGCGGCTGTATGTAAAACACTGTCTGCCAGTCAGAGACCGAGCTAATTTACCCACTCAAAACAGCAGCCATGCTCAACAGTGGCTGTCTTTTTCGATAACGCTAGTTGTAAATTTATATGTCTGGAGTCTACTGTGAAAGGAATGGACATCATAGGAACATTGATCACATTTGCTTATGGTATTGCCACCATTTTTTCCGGGTTCTGGCATATAGTCAATATAGCAGATGGCACTAAAACTGGGGTGAGTCGTTTGCTTTACCAAAACCTTGTGGGAGTTTAACATGACTTGATTACTTAGTCTAAGAAAGATTGGAGAGTTGTATTTGCAGAAGTGACTGGTGGTGTTCCGAGAGTAGCAAAAATCATCAAATTTTTGAGGAACCCACAACTTAAGTCTATTTTGGTAGCAGTGGATACATTTTCGTATGGGGCTGCCACGATTGCTTATATTTCAGCTGCTAGTGCCAGTACTATTACTTGAAACGTTCAAGATTAATCAGTCCTGACTATGGTTGTGGGCATTTGAGGCTTTTTATTTCATCGAAGGTATCACATTAAGCATGTATCGATCAATCCACTGTATTATGAACCCATCACCATTTTTGGCTTTTCACTTTTGCACTTTGTCAAAGAACGAATTCTATCGATCAACCTTATCATTGTATGCTCGCATGGCTCACAGGGTTTAACCGGCGCAGGGAGCAAGGGGTTCACACCTTCGAGGCTCGACCCACAATTGATTATCACACCATATTAATGATGACCTCGAATCAGCCAAGTCGGTGAGCAGATTTTGAATGACCAGCGTACAATGCAACTGATTCAGGCCGTGACTACTCACCCTTTGCACCGTGCCAATAGCATGCTAGAAGTGGGCTGGTTCCCACTTGCTGTGAGTCAAGGTTTCTGAGTGTTGTATCTCAAACTATGCAGCCACAGCCGAGCTGGTCTGCAGTAACTTCAGATCTATCAATGTACACAAAAATAATAGTCACCTTTAATTCAAAGTCTCGCGTAAACTTTGTCTGTCATAATTCTCGGTGACTCCATCAACGCGGGTAAAACCGTTAATGATTGCTCCTTATTCTATTACCACAACCTCCAGTATTTTTCCCACGCTCTAAACAGTGGCGAAAAATCTGAAGGAAGTTTTGGAAATTAAGTAGTAGCTTATTCTTACCCAAATACTCCTAAGTTTCGTCCCTAAGACGAACCTCACCTCAAAATAACGATGTCGGGTAAAACCGCACAAAAAAAGGTTAAAATGCCAGCGACATGTAATAGAAGTGCCCTCGTAAATGCAAGGGATGGCAGTGAAGCGAACATATGAACCCCTTCCCCTATCATTGACGTCTCCCAGCCTAATCTAATCGATAATGCAGTGGCAGCCACAAGATTTCTGGAACATCAGCAAACTTGGGGCCGGCTTACCGGCACCGGACAGCACCGGACAGCACCATAGAACCATAGAAAAGGTTCTTTTGTTTATAGTGCTGTCCGGTGTCACGGTAACGCTATCCGGAAATGGCCCAACACTAGACAGCACTATAGAGTGCTATAAGGTGCTATATAGGGCTAGGATAATACTGTAGTTAGAGAGCCCTATACTCATAATATTCTAATAGCAATCACAACGAGAGTAAGGAAATTGTTTAAAAAATTATATTCAACTAAGTAATAGTAATCTAAACATCATAATATACTACTTATACTACTGTAAAGGATCATTGTCGTCATTGCAATTTACACCTAAGATGGAATTAGAACAATTAATTATGATAGAGGGGAAATTTAAGGGCTTACACGTGTGGTATAACACACTGTCGTTGTCATCACACGCTGTAATTGTCACCGCACCATGTCGTCATCGCATGTTGTCGTAGTCATTGTCGCATGTTGTTGTAGTTGTTGTCGCATGTTGTCATAGTCATTGTCGCATGTTGTTGTAGTTGTTGTAGTCATAGTTGTAGTCATTGTAGTCGTTGTCGCATGTTGTCATAGTTGTCGTAGTTGTAGTTGTAGTCGCATGTTGTTGTCACATGTCGTTGTTGTCGCCACTATAAGCGTCATCAATGTTTTGTCATTTATTATCATTGTTGTTTGTCGAGGTGCTCACCATTTGTTGTTATCGCTGTTGTGGTATTGCTGTCAGTGGTAGTGGTGGTGGTATGGAAGTGACGAACTTGGTGGGAACAAGTGTTGAACTTATATATTTAGTTTTTTGTGCACGGACTCTGTTTAGGGTTGGCTTATTTAACACAATGAAAATCTCAAAAAATGTGATGTATTTCTAATGTGATGGAGTGACAAAGCTAGACCGTGCTAGACAGCACTGGTGTGCGCAACGTGAATACTATGGAAACTATAACTCACTATAGTTATGGTGATGTGACTGTAGATACTATAAGATACTATAATTTTATGTGACGTGACTATAGGCTACTATAATTTGGTGTGACATAACTATGACAAACTATGGGAAATCCCCGATTTTGCTGATGAAAAAGACTACTCTTCGTACCAGAGGGCCACCTGGTGACCACTGCGACCTTGGCAGCTACCCTACACCAAATAGCGGCAATCGAAAGGATACCAAGGTAGCGATGCCAAAGTTCGGTTCAGTTCGGTTCTTCAACCATTTTTGGAGAACTGAGAACCGAACCGAAAGGTTCCTGGCTGAACTGAACCGGAACCGGAACCGGAACCGAAAGAACCAGTTCTGTCGGTTCTGTTCTGTTCTAGAACCGGTTCGAACCATCAAACCGATGAAAAAAAACCCCATATAATTCATTATGACATTATTACAATTATTACTATCAAATAAAATAAAAGGTGGGTCCAAACAGACAGTCGGTGGTGGTTGGTTGTCTAAACGGGTGGTGGCTGGGTTCAAATGGTGGTTGTCGTCGTTCATTGTTCATCTGTCATAGCTTTAGTACATTAGAAATTAAAATTAAAATTAACTACCCCAAGGGGGTTGCTGTCTCCAGTTGCTGTTCGTTTGTTGTCATCATCATTCATCCATCGCCATTCATCCGTTCACTGCCATTCATCTGTTCTCATCTTGGTTCCCACACCCGCACTATTTCTCTAGAACTTAGTAGAAGCACATAACCTGCCCCGCACATTTATGCAGGCACATATTTGCCGCCTGGGGCAGCGGCGGGGTGTGGATAGCTCTGGGCTCGTTCTGGCATCCGAGTCATCGTCTGGGCCAGTGTCTAGTGAAAGATCCATTAGTAAAGTTATACAGGTTAAAATAAATTGAATGATTCAAATGAAATACCCATGCCGAGAATGATTGTATGGGTATTTGGTAGTCAAATGATCCCCTTTAAAAACACTGGCAAGTCCAGTGATCAACCTGATGTTGATGTTATCATCGCGGATTCAGGTGAGGTACCTGTTTAGCTTGCTGTCGAAGTCGTTCATTTGTTCGCTGTCATCATTCATTTTCATCGTCCGTTCATGTTCGTTCGTCGTTCATTCGCTGTTTGTTCATTTGTTCATGTTCCGTTCGTTCATTTGCGGTCGTGTGTCCATGCTCGTTCATGTATCGTCGTCATTTGTCTGTCCTATACTACATTAGAATTTAATTTTGATTTCAAAAAAACGCTTGCCAAGAATATAAGAAACTTACCAAAGATAATTCCCCCGGTAAGAAGTTGATTCGTCCATTGTCGTTGCCATCCATTCGTCCATTGTTGTTGTTCTTTCATTCGTCCATTCGTTGTCTTTGGTTCATTCTTTTGTCATCATTTGTTTACGTTCGTTCATCTCGTCATCATTTGTTTATGTTCGTTCATCCATTTTTGGCGTTCGTTGTTCGTTGTTTGTCTGTAGTAGGTTATATTAGATTTAGATTTAAATTTCTAAAAAGAAACCGGCGAAGGTAGTACCAGTGCTCGTCATCGTTGTGCTCGGCATTCGTCCATTCATTGTCCTTGTTTCAATCGTTTGTCATCGATTGTTTATGTTCATTCATCCATTTTTGGCGTTCATTGTTCGTTGTGTGTCTGTAGTAGGTTATATTAGATTTAAATTTAAATTTAAAAAAAATACCGGCCAAGGTAGTACCAGTACCGGTGCTCGTCATCGTTGTGCTCGGATGGGTATCCAGACCTGTACATCGTCATTCATTCGTCGCCGGTTGTTCATATTCGTCGTCGTCGTTTGTTTGTTGTTCATTCGTCTTTATCGTTCGTTCGTTCGTCATTATCGTTTGTTTATCGTCATGTGTTCGTTGTCATTCTTCGCCTGTCATAGTTTACATTAGAATCAAATTTTGATTTAAAAACACGACTTACAAAAGTACCACATGTGACGAACGCAGTCTGGGCACTGAGTCTACTAATGATCAGCTAAAGCCGGAAACACATTGTGTAAGCAACTCACCAAGGGACTTTGTACCGATTCCATGGATCACAAGTGGGCTACAGGAGCAGCCGCTGAAGCGGGAAAAGCGGAGACTCGGAATTTATAGGTAGCCTGATCGACGACGATGGAGATCGTTGATCGCCAAAGTGGAAACCGAAGTAGATGGGTAGTCTGATCAATGATGATGGTTAAATATTTAAGATACGATGGGTGAAGTTTAACACTCACAGTAATGTCGGTCCAGAGCTTCAACCTGGTCAGAAATGAAGTCATCGGCGTCGTTGGTGTTATCGTTAGCATCATTGGTGTTGCTGGAGTCGTTGGCATATGTATTTGTTGACATCGCAAGTGGTTGACATTTTCAAACTCCGACTCCCAAAATGTTGGGTCTGGCGCCTAATAATAGTATTTTATAGATTATAAAATCAATTCTCCCCAGAAAATTTTGGAGAAAATACCGCCAGAAAGTTCGGTTCGAACCGGTTCGAACCCGGTTCTCAAATTTTTAAAAATCTAAGAACCGAGAACCGGACCGACAGCCCAAGATTCTTGGACTGAACTGAACTGAACCTGAACCGACGGTTCGGTTCTTTCGGTTCTCGGTTCTTGCGTCGGTTCGGAACCGAACTTTGGCATCGCTATACCAAGGGAAGCGGTGGAAGCCATACGAGCGGTGGCCTATATGTTGGACAAACTGGACGAGGGTGCAATAACTGCAATGGCCAGAGATGCGGTGAATGACCAATTGGTGTATATGAATGATGAGCTTAAAAATTTGACAGGCCATTTTCTTACCACGATGGAGAATGAGATGGGCAAGCATCTCGCAACAGTCACTGAAGCCACGAAGGGGCTTGCCTCAACCACGGCCAAGTCTTATAAGGAGGCGCTGCTCAGTAACAATCCGGCCCCAGTCAATGCTGATCCAAGGATCCTGGCTAGGGAGGGCATCAAGGCCTGGCAATTCCTCTTGGACTTTCTGGCTGATTCAGATATGAGGGAGCTCAGCCAATCCGACATTGTCAAGAGATTTAATGAGGCCATCATTGGGGCTGGTGGCAGCGCTACAGTCCACAAGATCCGGTCTGTGGAAAGGCTAGCAAACAAAGGTTTGCTGGGTGAATTTCTTACAGACAAAGGGGCCAAATGGTTTGCCCAGCAGAACAGATTTGACGACTTTGTAACTGCTCTAGGTACCTTGGGTCAAGGCGCCTGCATCAAGAAGCGGAGCCACCCCATAATTGCGTACTATGTCCTATTACACCTCAACACATCAAACCCAGACCATGTTGCGGAAATTGAAGAGGTAAACGGGATGGAGAACGGAGACTTGACCAAGATCCGTTGGGCCAAGCCGCCGACCAGGCAAAGAGCCACGCAGACGTGTGGCCATCTACTGCTAACCTTCTCCAACCCAGATGCAGCTAACAGGGCGAAAGCAGGAGGTCTTATAATCTGTAGCAAATGGGTATCAGTTGCCAAGTACAAAAAGGAGCCTATACGCTGCCTCAAGTGCCAGGGCTGGAATCACGTAGCGGCGGAATGTATCAAGAAAGCCGACATCTGTGGCACCTGCGGAAAAGATGGTCACAGAACCAGCGACTGCCTGACCCCGGATAAGCAGCACTGTGTCTCCTGCGACGTCGATGGACACCCAAGCTGGGCGAGAAGTTGCCCCACCTTTGCAAGGAAATGCAGGGAGTTTGACCTCAAGCACCCAGAGAATAGTCTCCCTTTTTACCCCTTGCAGGAGCCCTGGACATGGGCCTCCGAAGTGCCGAGGCAAGAATGATGGGTTGTTCCGGATCCAAGGGAGCAGACTCCAATTCCCACCAGGACGGTGATAGGACCCAGGAGACATCTAGGGATGTAAACACACCATTTTTGCGGTTTCACAACCTTTGCAGTATACTTGCAGATGCTCACATATCATTGCGGATACTTGCAGATCATTGTAGGTCATTGCAGGTCATTGCAGATCATTGCAGATTATCACACATCATCACACATACTCACAGATCATCGCAGAATACTCGCAGATTATTGCAGATACTTGCAGTCATCACCAACATTCGCATTATCATTCGCAGTTGCCAGCTGTTCTCGCAATCTTTAAACACGACTCCAACAAAGGTCACTCAGGTGACTGTATTACTCATCACCTTTATTTTTATCTTGTCTCCTTTTATTTGGCTCTTATATCCTATGTTTCATTACCAAATTACCAGATCCATGTGACTCTGCTTTAACCCATATTTTACATTCCTGTTTCACCTTTCCGCACTTAGCTATTGCTAGTTACTATATTATTAGCAGTAGCAAGTAGGGTAACAGAACAGAGGGGAATGGATGAATTACCACACTTTTGATCCCACCTTTGGAACATTGTGCTAAGCTACTCTTGCACTCCTTAAAAATCATCCTGCAGGCTTTGCTTTTTCTGTGCATTATCTCGCACTTTAAAGCAAACCTTTGCACCTCATAAAACCTCACTATCACCTACTGAAGAGAACTACATCAACCCCACAAACTATGTACTACTTGTGGTCTGTCCCCACTGCAGGTACATCAAACTGGAGCCCACCGCCAGGGGTTCAAAAACACCACAGTCTCTACTAGTCTCACAAAGCAGTCACTGGCCATTCAAGAGAAGACGACACAGACAAAGGGGCTTGGTTTGCGCCCATCAAGTGAACCGTCAGCATTCACACTCGACCTAGCTTTGCTCGCCTCACAAAAATGCAATGAACCACGAGTTATATCTACCACTTCCTGGTGAAGCTACTGCAGTGTTCTTTGATAAAGTGAAGCCTCGCAAATTGCTTCGCTTTTTTGAGCACTTGGATAGGTTGTACAGCAGGTTTGGGTTAGAGGATGAGGAGAAGAAGAAGAGATATATGGTTGGGTATACAGATTAGGAGACAGAGGAGTGTTGGAAGACATTTCCGGAGTATGGAGACTCTACTGCTGCTTATAGCAATTTCAAGAAGGCCATCATGCAAATTTATCCCAGCAGCAACACCAGCACCCTTTACACTATTCGCGACATGGAGCATCTTATTAGTGAAAGACAGCGTCTTGGAATTACGACCTGCGATGATTTAGCGAACTTCCACACAGCATATTTCAGCTTAACTCAGTGGCTAATCAGCAATGGCTACATCAGCAAGCATGAGCAGCAGCGCAGATACATGCGAGTGATACCACAGTCTCTTATTCCTGCAGTATCCACTAGGCTTCAAATTACTCATCTGCTGCATAACCCTTTGTTGCCTTATGAAGTAGGATGCAATTTTTGAAGCTACTCGTTTCGCTTTTTGGAGTTCTGCTGAAATTTTGCCTGCCTATTTTGCAACTCGACAGCCAGCACAGATTGCTCCAGCTACTTCACAGTCTCGGACTTTGCAACGCACCGTGAGTTTGCAAGCAGAGGTATGCACATTATGGTGAGAGAAGGAGAGAATGGAGACAAAGGAGCAGGAGAGAGAGGAGAAAAAGCGAAGGAAGGAGAAGGAGCGAGAGGAGGAAGAGCAAAGGAAGGAGAAGGAGAGAGAGGAGAAAAAGCGATGGAAGGAGAAGGAGGAAGAGAAGGAAGAGCGGAGGAAAGAGAAGGAGAGAGAAGAGGAAGTTAAAGCAAAGGCTGAGCAGGGCCTCGCACCAGCTATTCCAATCATTGCGACATCACCAGAACATCCATTTGTAACCACTAAGGATGCCGCTTATGCACCACTACTTACACAGGTCATTGGACAACAGCAGAAGTTTAACATGGTAGCTCCAACATGCGAGAAAGCGGCCGCATATGGTTTAAAGTGAAGAGAAGAGAGGAAGGTGGATGTTTGGGTGGATATTTGGTCTTTAGCAAAGGACTGGAAAGTGGAGGAAGATGAAAATGCGAAAACACAAGCTTACACGACCAATCACTCTAACGATGCAATTTTAGTGGAATTGTCTGCTATTCAGATTTGGGCACTGCAGCCCCCTAGCGATATTTTGGAGTGCTCGAGTATGGTATTGAACCCAGCTAGCATTGTCCACATTTCGAAATCACAAGCGCACTCTATTCCCCCTTCTTCTGCGATATCAGAGACTCCCATTCACAAACTTAGCCAGCACTCACACCCATCCGCAGTCATTCCAGTCCCTGCACTCGATGCATGCACATCACCTGTTCATGCCTCACCTCATAATTCAAGCCTACCAGTCACGCCAGTTGAGCGGAAGCACAGTCTAGCTACAGAGAAGATCTCTGCAAACCTTTGCACCATCCGAGACAGTAAAGGCGCCGCACGCACCATTCAGACAGTATTCCCTCCTATTTTACAGACCTTCATTGACGATGCACCCCCACTGGTTCTAGGATTGTGCTATATACAGCCCAAGCAAAGAGGACGCCACCATAGACCAGATCTCGCATATCACGCATGCACAACAGCCCGCACCCCTAGCCCTTTCCAGTTTCATTTTCATGCACCAGTTTATTCATTTCAAACCCACATCATTTTATTTCAAGGTTGCATTTTATCTTTTCATTGGATTTAATTCCTTTTCTTTGGTTATTGCTCTATTTTTGCCATTTTTCAACCAATGTGGTAGTGAGATCAGGTCAGCCTTCGCTTAGATTAGATTAGATTAGATTTTACATATACCAGACCTTGAGATAGGTTTTCATGATGCAACGAGGACATTGCATTTATGTGGGTGGACACATGTAGTAGTGTAATCTGGCAGTTCGTAGATTAGATATACAGATCACGTGACTACATTGATTATATCGTAGCTAGATAGAGTATTAATGCAACATCGCTTACCTCCTGCCGTTACGTGCAACGCTACCGGCTTGACGCGTCTACGAGCCACAGCTAGGAGCCCAATTGGACTACTCCATCTGGTGACAACAGAGTAATTTGAACTCAGCCTTCTAAGCTTTCGCGTTTTCGAGCACTTTCTCAGCTTATTTTCATCTTCAGCTTGCCAGCAGACACCCCGAGATTACAACAGACTGACCAGAACTTTAACTGAAAACCTGATATCCACGAGAACCAACACTACGAGACCCACAGCTACCTGTAATCAGTTTCGTAACCTCTGTCCCTTTTCTTTTTTACTGCCACAGAACTGCAATGCCAGCCGCTTCCGCTGAGAAACGTGCGCATCAACGCGCCAACAAGCTTTTGCAGACTGAATCTGCCACCATACCTGTCACACTGCCAGCTCAAACCCCGGAGATCATCTCTCTGCCTGCTCAGCCTGCTAATTCCACCCCCTCCATCACAATCCCTGCCATTGCAGATGAACCAGCCACATGGCCAACCCCTGCTCCTTCGAAATTCACCATCTCCTACACTCCACTATCCATTACCTACCCAGAACCACCAAACCCAGCAGCAAAACTTCCAACTGATGCTGTTTGAGTCACCCGAGAGCAACTCACTCTCATGTTGCACCAATCATACATCCATGGCTCAGAACACGGCTGGAAGGCAAATATAGTCAATGCAAGGGGACGTCTTCAGGCCGAGTATGAGAAGGCATCAGAAAAAAATAACCTTGGCCTGGCTGGCTCTGGCTGCCCTGGGCTGCCCTGGCCAGCCCTGAACATCTTTGGCTAGGTTTAAAAATCTGAAAAAAATATAACAAATCACAGAAATATTTATAGCACCCAATTCCAAAAAAAGTACACAATTACATAAGACAGATGCTGAGATATTAAAGATATTAAATATTTAATATCTTTAATATCTCAGCATCTGTCTTATGTAATTGTGTACTTTTTTTGGAATTGGGTGCTATAAATATTTCTGTGATTTGTTATATTTTTTTCAGATTTTTAAACCTAGCCAAAGATGTTCAGGGCTGGCCAGGGCAGCCCAGGGCAGCCAGAGCCAGCCAGGCCAAGGTTATTTTTTTCTGATGGGATATGGAGGATGCAACTACCAAATTTGCAGAACACGAGAAGCAGGTGACAGAAGCTCTTAACACCCGGTACAAGGAGCAGCTCCAACAAGCCCTTACAGACAAGTTCGAACGTGAGCAGGAGCGCCATGACAAGGAGTACGTCCATGCTTTCGAGCTCGGTCGCGCTGCTGGAATTCAAGACGAATCCAAATACCAAGCTGTAGTTGCTCAAACAACTCCCCTCGTTGTTCCCTCAACCTCTTATGCAACTGTATCCATACAAACGGAACCATTAGCACCCATTTTCGATGCCACATCACAAACTGAGCCCCTATGCAATGAATACGAAGCAAAGGTCGTCATTAACACCAGTAACAGACCGTTTTGCAAACTGGCCACTATCTACAATGACGCCAGCACCCAGACAACATTCCCCACCTGCCAGCACTTCGAAATCACCGCCCCTACCCCCAACGACACGTCACATACCCCTGCGATGCCCGAAAACGAAATAAGCGCCGGATTTAGCGCCAAACGCGAACGCTCACCGTCGGTTGCCATTTCCGGGTCCTCAACCCCTGCTCTCGCCGTTTCCGAGCCAATAGCACCACATTCTATCGTTTCAGCACCTGAAGCAGCGGAAATCATCCAAAAACACCCGGAAAGTCAAAAATCACATGTTTCCACTCGAAAACACCCGGAAACCTCGAAAACGGCCGTTTCAACCCGTTTCAGCTGGGCAGACGACGCAGAAGCACTCCCTATCGTGTCTACGACACCTACAAAATATCCCTGTGACATTTCCGGCCTTTGTTTGTCGTCAACAAACGCGTTTTCATCCCTTCGACGCCGTCATTGAAAACAGGCCCAAAATCCCCGAAATTCATATCAATCTAATCATTCTCGACTTCATCATACCCATTATCAACATGTTAATTCCTTTTATTCAAATTCTCGTGCACTACATCAATTTCGACAACCTCCTTTCTCTACTTCACCAAACTGGGATCAAGACCCTCACCTTGCTCAGCTAAGTCACATCTTGAGATCAATGGGATGGGTTCTCCCCAGTTTTTCTTATTCAAGATGACAGCATCAGGAAAAATGACTTCTGCCCTAGGCTGTCCTGAAATGTCCTGGGGTGCCCCAGGCAGCTCAGGGCGCTCAGGTCAAGAGGTCGCCCTGGGGTGCAAGTTACCTATGTATGAAAAGTCTTAGGCTGTCCTGGGGCAACCTGAGGCAACCTGAGAGCGTCCTGAGGCAACCTGAGAGCATCCTGAGGCAACCTGAGAGCATCCTGAGGCAACCTGAGAGCATCCTGAGGCAGCCTTAGTCCCTTTGGATCTGATGCTAGAAAACATATATAAACCAGATATTTGAGTGGTCTCACACAACAGAATAATAATAATAATAATAAAATTATATTCAATTATTCTAAACATCATATATACTAGTAATAAAATAATAATAAAATAGTGATACATAAATATACTAGTATAATACTGGGGAAGTAGGAAATAAGAAAACAAAATTGTGGGTGGTTTATATATCTTTTGGATGGCGCACAGACCATTGGTCACATGATCACAGATAAGCATGATTTCAAGCATATGGTGCTGGGTCAGGGTAGATTACATAAATTCCAAAAAAGGAAATTTTTTAAAGATGGTAGAGAATTGTTTTAGGACCCTGAATATGTTTAAATTATATTAATAGCAGCTCTCCTTATTGAGAAAACTGCAAAATACTTTTTTGGACGCGGCGGTTAAAGATTTTCTAGCAAAATTCATAAATTCTAAGGGACTCCCAGGGCCTCCTGATGTGATTTGGTCCAGATGGTCAATGCACCAGGATACACTAAAGGTGTCCTGAGAAAATGGGTGACACTCAAAATTTTACCTGTGCTGCTCTAGGATGTCCTGAGGTGTCCTGAGGTGTCCTGGGGTGTCCTGGGGTGTCCTGAGTAGTGATGTGATACTAACAAATTACTCAAGGCTACCTAGGGCCAAAATCATTTTTCCTGATGAGCTAGAGGTTTACGCAACGAGGACGTTGCTTAGTTGAGGGGGGCCACATGTGGTAGCAAAATCAGGTCAACCTTTGCTTAGATTAGATTAGATTAGATTAGATCTTTAGATCTTACATATACCAGACCTTGAGATAGGTTTTCAAGATGCAACGAGGACGTTGCATTTATGTGGGTGGGCACATGTAGTAGTGTGATCTGGCAGTTCGTAGATTGGGTATGTAGATCACATGACCACATTGATTATATTGTAGCTAGGTACACTATTAATACATCACCGCTTACCTCCTGCTGCTATGGGCGATGCTAACCAGCTCGACGCGTCTACGAGCCTCAGCTAGGAGTCCAGTTACCCTACTCCACCGATTCCTTCGCCTTCTTTTTTGCTTGATTCACATTTGTCATTGCTTCGTTATGGCCCTTTATGCATGTCATCGCGTCCAGTGGTTCTCACAATACAAAATTTTAGCTGAAGGACGCCACCATAGACAAGAAGATCTCACATATTATGCAAGTGCAACAGTCCGCACCCCTAGGCCTTTCCAATTTCATTTTCATGTGCCATTTTATTCATTCCAAGTCCACATCATTTTATTTCAAATCGCATTTTATTCTTTCATCGGATTGAGGTCCTTTTTCATTGGTTATTGCTCTAGCTTGGTCATTTTTGAACCAATTCCCTCGCTCTCTCTTGCGCTTAATTCGCATTTTATGTCGTGTCATGACAACCACTTACACGCGTTATCACGTGCAGTGGTTCTTACAACACAAAATTTCAGCTGAAGGCTGCTCAAGTCCTTGCCGTGGCAGGACAGCTTCACATTCGAGTATAGCCATCACATTTAGGACCATTTTGCACTACTATATTATATTTCACACTCACACTCAATTTCGCGCTTCCCATTGCTTCTATTTCAGCTTCGCACCTTTCGCCATTTTCAGGAATATGTTGCATTCAAGCTTCCTTTCCATGGTCTCATTGATCATCACATGCTTCGGTCATTGGCTCCGCTTCATTTCATTCTTTATTTCAACTCCTTCTGCACAAGGTTCTGTTATGCAGTCCAGACAATACCAAGATTTACTGGAGAAGACACCATTCCTTGCTACTGTTAGTTGTCAAGCAATAACTCAGGATTCCAAGCTCGCCATATCTCGCTCTTTGGATGTCAACATCTACTCAATTGCCGCTTTCAAATGTGCCTTTAATCATCTTGATACAATCACTTATTGCAAAGAAAGACTGGATTGTGATATCACATCAGTTCGCTTTGGCACCAAAAAGATCACTTCGCATCTGGGTCATTTATCAACCGTTTTACTTCATTCAAAATATGCTTTACATCTATTTCTCGCTTGCTTTAACATTTTTCTACCAGCTTGGGTCCACAACTCCATTTTCTTGTGCAAAAATTCTAGGCATTGTCTACCAGCTCCCAAGGCTTTATCCATTGCTCGCAGGAGATTTCTACTTCACATACACCACCAGAATGTCAAATTCACTCACCTTCCATTCCCAGGCCATCATTTCTTTCATTTCCCCATTTATTTCTTATTTTTGATTCCAAGTACTTTTGGTTTGCCTTTGATATTTCCCTTTCACATATTCCATCAGCACTCGCATGACGCCAGCCTGTCACATCACATACTTGGACCTCCATTGCACTGACCAGCAATGACTGAGGACAGTCAGTATTTAAGTTGGGGGGAGGATGATAGGACCCAGGAGACATCTAGGGATGTAAACACACCATTTTCGTGGTTTCACAACCTTTGCAGTATACTTGCAGATGCTCACATATCATTGCGGATACTTGCAGATCATTGCAGGTCATTGCAGGTCATTGCAGATCATTGCAGATTATCGCACATCATCGCACATACTCACAGATCATTGCAGAATACTCGCAGATCATTGCAGATACTTGCAGTCATCACCAACATTCGCATTATCATTCGCAGTTGCCAGCTGTTCTCGCAATCTTTAAACACGACTCCAACAGAGGTCACTCAGGTGACTGTATTACTCATCACCTTTATTTTTATCTTGTCTCCTTTTATTTGGCTCTTATCTCCTATGTTTCATTACCAAATTACCAGATCCATGTGACTCCACTTTAACCCATATCCCACACTCCTGTTTCACCTTTCTGCACTTAGCTATTGCTAGTTACTATATTATTAGCAGTAGAAAGTAGGGTAACAGAACAGAGGGGAATGGACGAATTACCACACTTTTGATCCTGTTATGAACGTCTGGTACGCTCACAGCCCTCTTATTTCTTTTCTCCCCTTTTCCCTATCCACACCCCTTTACACCATCACTCCCCAGCCTACCCTTTGCCCCACATCTTCCTTTGTACTATATATAGCTATCGCTCCCGCTTCCCTTATCTCTGACTTGTACCGACTCGTATTCCTAGCACGGTGATAGGACTGAAAGTTGAATACCTATGGATTATTCAATTTTTCATAATATTATTCTTCAATTGAATCAACAAGATCAATAACCCAACCATGAATCAATCTACAAATTGATATTGTAAGGGTCAAAAGTGTTGACTACACTTGTTGATTAAACTGGAAATTGCATAGTAATAAATGTTAAAGCAGCAGATAACTATGATCTGAATTGATCTATTTATCATACTGTTAAACAACACTACAAAAAGTTCAGACTCTAACCATACAAAATCCATAATGGTCAAATGAACTACTTGCAATCTAAAGTAACTATCAAAGTCTACAACTATGAAGGATTGTTATACAAGTCCTAAGGATAACATCAGTAAGTAAAATATCAATAAAAGGTCCTACAATAATGAAGCATGTGATAGCATGTGATATCATGTGACATCATGTGATACCATGTGACATTTTGTGACATTTTGTGACATTTTGTGACATTTTGTGACATTATGAGACATATGACATCATTAAACAATGCTCATCTAGAAACAAGACATGACATCATAAAACAATGCTCAGTCATCTAGAAACAAGACATGACATCATAAAACAAGACCTGACATCATAAAACAAGGCTTTATCATCCAAAAACAAGACATGACATCATAAAACAATGTTCAGTCATCCAAAAACAAGACATGACATCATAAAATAGCATCAGTAATCATAAAACATAGACATGACATCACAGACTCTTACCTAATTTTGTTTCTCATTTATGTATAAAAGTAGCTAGAAAGCACCAGTAAAATTAGTGAATTTGCACTCTTCCTTTCTTTCCCAAGTTTCAGTGCTCTGAATTGGCACAAGTTAGAATTGGAATTACAAGTGGACTTGCTTTGCTTCACTCAGTTCAAAGGGTATTAAATCCTAAAGGGGCTTACCTTTGTTCTGTGTAAACCAAGAATATTAAATCCTATAGGGACTTGTCTTGGAAGCAAGGATATTAAATCCTTTGTCAGAGTCTGAGGAGAAATCCTTGTACTATAAAACTGTCTCACAGTCTGCCTCAGGGACTTTAAATCATTTGTTGTGGATAGTCAAAGAATATTAAACACTAAAGGGGCTTGTCTTTGTACTACCAAAATTGGTTATCATATAGACAAAGGATATTAAATCCTATAGGGACTTGCCTTTGTTCTATCAAAAAGCACTATATAATAGTCTAAGAAATTGGACTATAAACTTGTTATCAGAATCATAGTCTAGAGAAATTTGGACTTTAAACTTGAATCATAGTCTAGAACATTTGGACTTTAAAAGTGTATTGTTGTTTTATTCAAGAGTATACTGGTTATACTTTCAAGGAAACCCCAACTTGCACAAAAACAGAGTTTGTTGGTCATCAAAAGTTATTGGTTTCTGGATTTATTGTAGACAAATTCCTAAAAACGGTAATCCTTTGATTACCTTGCAAAAACAAACTCAATCACATCAACGGACCATCTCTCTATCTCTGACTCGACCATCCAGTATATAAGAGCCATACCCATAGCTACAATCCTTAGTTTAGACCTTCTGTATTCCTACGGTCTTAATCTACACAGCTTGCTCAGAACGCGCCGTCCTCAGTCCTACCTTGTTGAATACAATTGCAGTTGTATCTAAGTCCCTAGTTACTTGGTCTATCGGCCCAGCACCAAACACGAGTGCAAGCTTATAGTCGCCGTAACAGATCCCACCTTTGGAACGTCGTGCTAAGCTACTCTTGCACTCCTTAAAAATCATCCTGCAGGCTTTGCTTTTTCTGCGCATTATCTCGCACTTTAAAGCAAACCTTTGCACCTCACAAAACCTCACTATCACCTACTGAAGAGAACTACATCAACCCCACAAACTACATACTACTTGTGGTCTGTCCCCACCGCAGGTACATCAATGGGCTCACAGCATCTCAGACAGCAGCAGCTAAGGTTCGAAAAGGTGCAGACCATAGAAGGAAGGCCTCAGCGAGATGGAGACACCATCCAAGACCTAGGTACACAGGCTGGACTTCAACAAGATTGGTTCACGCCCACAGCAGTACTTTTCTGTCCCCCACCAGATCTGATCAGATCTGATCAGAACTGGTCAGAACTAGTCAGATCTGATCAGAATCTGACCAGTTCTGACCAGTTCTGATTAGATTATGACCAATTCTGACCAATTCTGATCAGAATCTGACCAGTTCTGACCAGTTCTGATCAGATTCTGATCAATTATTCCAGTCTGCCTTAGTCTCTTTATCAAGTTAATATTTTTTTTGGTGGTAATATATATATTATTTATTCAATATTACATTAAATAATCATAGCTTATTAAAATATTAAAAATAAAGTAGAATATTCCTAGTGAGGGAGCTGTTGTCATTATCATAGTCTAAAAGAAATTAAAACCTCCAAAGGGAAGGTGTTGCAACCATAATTAAAAGATTTTTTTTTAAAATTCCGGTGGCAGCCATTGTTTCGTTGTAGTCTGGAAGGGAGGTGGGGGACGGGGATAACGGCCGTTGTATGTGTATACACGTCGTTCGTTGTCGTCCTACGCGTCATGCGTTGTCGTCCTACACGTCGTGCGTGTCGTACGTGTCGTTCGTCGTCGTCCTACGCGTCCTACAGGTCGTTTGTCGTTCCTACATGTCATTTGTCGTTCCTACACGTCGTTTGTGGTTCCTACACGTCGTTTGTGGTTCCTACACGTTGTTTGTCGTTGGTACATGTTGTTCGTGGTTGGTACACGCTGTTTGTGGTTGGTACACGTCGTTTGTCGTCGTACACGTTGTTCGTCGTGTCATACACATTGTTCGTTGTTCGTACACATTGTTTGTTGTCGTCCTACGCGTCCTACGCGTCGCTTATGTGGTACGTCGTTGTATGTGCTGTTTTTTTGTTGTGATGCGTATTGGGGGTCCATTTTTCGTCGTTATATGCGTTGTTGGTTGTCGTTGCTGTTGTACACCGTACATAGGCTATTAAAATTTGTATTAGTGTGAATTCTAATGGATAAAATAAAAGATACCCCCCCCTGGGGGGAGGAATACCGTTGTTATACGCCTATACGCGTCGTTTGTCGTCGTTGTACCTTTGTTTGTTGCTGTACACGTGTACGCGTCGTTCATCGTCATTGTACGTTGTACGTCGTGGTTGTGTGTACGCGTTCGTCGTACGCATTGTTTGTTGTATGTTATTGTTGTCGTACATGGTGGTACACGGCCTATCACAATATGTCAGCTCTGAATTAGAATAGAAATAAATAAAAAAATCCCCCCCTCGTGAGGGGGGGTTACCGTCGTTGGTTGTTGACCTCGATGTTACGGCGTGTGGTGTGGTTACGGTGTGTGGTGTGATGGGGCTGCGATGGTTGGGAGATGGGGTGATGGCAGTCGATGGAGAGTGAGGCGTGTGACGAGGTAACAGGTGACCGGCTTCACATAAGTAAAAATAAAAATAAATATGTACGTGTAACTACCTATATAGACTACGAGTTTCCTGTGGATAAAGGTGCTGTTGGTGCAGTTGGTTCATTGCGTAAGTTGTGTCATGTGATGTATCCGTAGGTCGCTGGTTCAATTCTTGCGGATGGTGTAAATATTTTATTAATCTAGTAAAGTCAGGTGATGTATTTCCTAAACTTGGATTCTGATCAGAAATGGTCAGATTCTGCTCGGAAATTGGTCAGAATTAATTCTGATTAGATCTGATTAGATCTGGTCTTTCTGATCAGATCTGATCAGAATCTGGTCAGAAAAATTGGCCCTATTACTGCCATTTGGGCTTGTAAAAATTCTGACTGGAATCTGATCAGATCTGATCAGATCTGGTGGATCACAGCAAAGACCTCGCCCACAGGATCACAGCTAAGCGATACACTATCTTACATGTCCCCCGTAACGCTACCCATGTTTGCTGATGAAAACATCTCCCCCGATTTCACATGAATAGGGTACAGGAGCAACCACTGAATAGATTGCGGATATTTCAACTTAACTTAAACAAGTCGCAGAAAGCCCATCTCGACCTAATCAATGGACCTCTGGGCGACCATTGGGATATTATACTAATCCAAGAACCTTATATTACAGCGTTAGGCCACATCCAAACACCAAATGGATTTTCAAGCGTCTCTCAAGACAGATTCTTTGAAAACGCGGAGCAAATACGATCAGTTACATGGGTCAATAGTAAAACTGTCTACGAACTCCTGGAAAGCTTTGAACATACCCGGCAACAATGATATTACAGCAATTCAAATCAAGACCCCATACGGCCGACTTATGATTTTCAATATTTATAATGACTGCAATCACTCAAGAACACTCTCAAGCTCAAGGTTGAAGCACTTTGTCCGTGAGGAGCGGCAGCAGCTACTGAACGGCAATGGCAACATGCTTCTATGGGGAGGAGATTTCAATTGACATCACCCATTATGGGACAATGACGAGGATGGTCGACTGTTCACTCCTCAGGCCCTGAGGGACTTGGAGGTATTGATCCGTTTGGTGGCTGACAAGGGCATGGTAATGGCTTTGCTGAAAGGACTATCAATGTTAAAGCACATGGTAACAAACCGCTACACAAGACCGGACAATGTCTGGTGTAGCGAGGGCTTGATAAATCTCATCAGGCGCTGTGACGTTGATGCTTTTCTCCAACCACCATGCACTGACCATTTCCCAATAGTCACTATCATTAACATCCCACAAGAACAAACAACAATACAGCCGTCCTATAACTTTAGAATGGCCAATTGGGAAGCGTTCTGGGGGCGATTACAAGAGAACTTAGCAGAAATCCCACCACCCTCTTGCTTGGTATCGGGCAATGGGCTACAGCAGGCAGCAACGGACCTTACTCTAATCCTATAGAAGACCATACAGGAGAAGATCAAGGTCAATAAGCCATGCCCATACTCCAAGAGATGGTGGAATGGAGATTTGCAACGGCTCAAAAGAGGAGTAAATCAGCTAAGTAAACTTTGCATGAAGCAGAGAGCGGTGCCTAACCATCCTTGTCACAAGGAATGGAAAGTGCTAGCAAGAGAATATGGTGATGCTATCATCGAGGCAAAAAGACAGCACTGGACCAACTTCCTGGAGGAAGCAGCGGACCACGATCTCTGGACAGCAAACAGCTACCTTAGGGAACCAGTAGGCGATGGGGGAAAGTCCCATATATCTACACTCAAGGTTAGGGCAGACAACAGATCCACAAAGGAGGCCAGTTCAAATGAAGACAAGGCAAAAGCCCTGGTGACTCTGTTCTTCCCTCCCAAGCCTGAGCAGTCATTGGTGCCAGAGAGCTTTGAATATCTGCTACCGCTACCGGATCCACCCCATATCTCTGAACACCAGCTACGCCAGCAGATAGACAGGCTCTCCCCCTTCAAAGCCAGCAGCCTGGACGGTATACCGAATGTAGTTCTTCAAAAGACAATCAACATTATAGAGGAATACCTCATGCAAATCTACCAAGGTGCGCTCAGGCTAGGGAAGTATGTGGATTCCTGGAAGGAATTCATGACCATTGTTCTATGGAAGCCGGGGAAACCTAACTATGAGATTCCAAAGGCTCATAGGCTGATAGCCTTGCTCTGTACAATGGGTAAGGTATTCACAGCCATACTGGCGGAAAACATCATGCGGATGGTTGAGAAAGGCAGACTCCTGCCAGACAACCACTATGGGGGCAGGCCAGGCTGGATGACCACGGATGCGGTACATGTTCTGGTCGACAAAATCAAGAAGGCCTGTAGGAAGGGCAGAGTGGTATTGATCTTATTCTTGGATGTGGAGAGCGCTTTCCCAAATGCAGTTATGGATCGGCTACTGCATAACCTGCGCAAAAGGAGGGTACTGGTGATGTACCTGCGGTGGGGACAGACCACAAGTAGTACATAGTTCATGGGGTTGATGTAGTTCTCTTCAGTAGGTGATAGTGAGATTTTATGAGGTGCAAAGGTTCGCTTTAAAGTGCGAGATAATGTGCAGAAAAAGCGAAGTTTGCAGGATGATTTTTAAGGAGTGCCAGAGTAGCTTAGTACAACGTTCTAAAGGTGGGATCAAAACTGTGGTAATTTGTCCGTTCTCCTCTGTTCTATTGCTTCCCCTTACTTGCTACTGCTAATAATATAGTAACTAGCAAATAGCTAAGTGCAGAAAGGTGAAACAGAAATGTAAAATGCGGGTTAAAGCGGAGCCACATGGATCCGGTAATTTGGTAATGAAACATAGGAGATAAGAGCCAAATAAAAGGAGACAAGATAAAAATAAAGGTGATGAGTAATACAGTCACCTGAGTGACCTTTGTTGGAGTCATGTTTAAAGATTGCAAGAACAGCTGGCAACTGCGAATGATAATGCGAATGTTAGTGATGACTGCAAGTATCTGCGATGATCTGTGAGTATGTGTGATGATGTGTGATGATCTGCGATGACCTGCGATGACCTGCGATGATCTGCAAGTATCCGCAATGATATGTGAGCATCTGCAAGTATACTGCGAAAGTTGTGAAACCGTGAAAATGGTGTGTTTACATCCCTAGATGCCTCCTGGGTCCTATCACTGGAAATCTATGTCAGAATGGTTGAGTAAATACTGGAAGGTAGATGAACCAGACTGAAGTTTGACGACTTCATATCGGAAGTCATCCAGATGAGCAATGGCATAGGTCAAGGCAACCCCATCTCTATGATCTTGTATATTTTGTACAACGCTGATCTCCTTGACTTTGCCCTAGGTCCAGAAGAGGAGTTGCTAGGCTTTGTGGATGACGCTATGGTAATGGCGGAAGGCAGAACCTTTCAAGACACAATAGGGACCATCGAGGACTTCATGGAACGTGATGGGGGGGGCTTTAGCTGGTCCTCTCACCACAACTCCAGGTTTGAAATCGACAAGCTGGCAGTAACCCACTTCACAAGGAAGCAGGTAGTCAACCCGGCTAATCGAAGGCATCGTCTACCGCTACCATGCCCAGAGCTCCGGCTCAGGGGGAAGCTCATCAAAGTAGAGCAAAGTTACAAGTATCTAGGAATTCACATAGACAGCCCAGCTCAGGTGGACTGTCCAGATGCACAAGGCAATTGCCAAGGCAACGGCGTGGGTACTCCTGTATCGGGGACTCACCAGGCCAGCAACAGGCATGCTGCCGAAGTACATGTGTCAGCTCTATCTCTCCGTAGCGGTCCCAAAGATGACCTATGGTCTCGATACATGGTATACGCCACCTCATAAGGAGGTCGGCAAAAAGAGGAACTCCAGGTCAGTTAAAGCCCTGAGGGAGTTCAAAAAATTACAGAGGATCGCTACTCTGGCAATCACGGGTGCCTTACGGTCATCCCCTACAGATCTCTTAGACACTCATGCAGGTCTGCTACCTATGGAGTTACTACTAAAAAAGATCTGTTTCAGGGCCTTGGTGCGGCTTAGCACTATGCCCCCAACTAACCCAGTCAGCAAACAGCTAGTTCGATACCATAGCCGCCCAGCCAAGACCTATGCCACAAATACTCAAAGCCTGCTAAAGATCTTTGGCATAAACCCTACTTGAGTGGAGAAGATTACGCCAATAGCTCGTTTCTCAACTCAACCGCCGCAGATCACAACCTATATTGCGAGTAGCAAAGAGGAATCAATCACACAAGAAAGGAATGACACCTCAGACATTCATATCTACGCAGATGGATCTACATTGGATGGTTACGTGGGGGCTGCGGCAGTCATGTACTGAGCATGGCCAACGCAAGGCCATCAGGTCCGAGTTCTACACTACAGACTGGGTAAGGATAGTGAGTACTCAACAAAGGATGCCGAGGCGGTGGGATGTATCCTAGCGCTCTGGCTCCTCAAAGAAGAAAACCAGCTGAGTGATCTCAGAATTTCTTTATACACAGACAGTCAATCATTTGTACAGTCGATCAGAGCCCAAAGGGTGAAATCCGGATCCTACCTCACTGAGGAGTTCTTGAGAGTTGCAGAGCAATTAATCGGGAGAGCCCCAGCGGAGCAGGCCACCCATAGAGGTCAAGCTTAGATGGATAGCTGCCCACAGTAATGTCACGGGAAATGAATGAGGAGATAGAGAAGCACATCTAGCCACTAACGGGTCAACCTCACCAGCCACACATCTCCCAAAGATCCTTAGATGGCGTCTACCACTAAACACAGATCTGCTAAAGGAGCAGATGGCATTCAAGCTAATGAGAGAATGGAAGGAGAAATGGATGGTGTCGCCGAGAAGGGGAAGGATGGAGGCGATAGACGCTGGGTTCCCCTATGACAAGTTCAGGGCGATGCAGCATGGGCTCACCCGGGCTCAGTGCAGCCTTCTCTTTCAGATACAATCAAACCACTTACCCCTCCAGGTCTACCTCAATCATATCAGGAAAGCTGATACCAAGTTCTGTGTTAGCTGCAGAGACATCAGACACTTTGATGTCGCCGAAACAGTTACCCACTTTCTCTTTGAATGTCCTAGCTACAATTCTGAGAGGCACTCGTTGGACACCAAGCTAGGCCGCCAATCAAGAGACCTCAAAGCGATACTGTCCAATAAGGACAACATGAGCAAACTACTCCGTTTTGTGGGTCGAACGAGATGGCTTCAGGCAACCTTAGGTGATGTGTCTAAGTTTCGAATAATAATAGATGACTCCCAGGATGGATAATGCACAACACTCTGAAATTTATTTAGGAAGCCTGTTAACTAGTACAAGAAACCAAAGCAAGACGGATTCAAAAAATCTTTTACATGCCTGCAACACGTCGGGCCATCGTCTCCCTGGATCCACCCATCGTACCTACTGCACAGCAGTCGGGTACTTAAGAGTTGGAGGGTGTTTCTGCCAAATTCATCATGTAACCAAATAAAAGAAACCTGGACCACTACCCCACCACATCGAGCAACATCCACACAAACAGTGTTTCTGTGCTGGGCTGACTGGGGATGGGTGCATTTCAAATGTACCTCAGCAGTAGTGATGGGCAGGGGTTTGGGAAACCCCTGGGGTACAAGGGTAAGGGTAAGGAGGGTCAGGGTCAGGGTACAGATTTTTTGACCCTTGAAAAACCCTTACCCTTCTGGAGGGGTCAGGGTATTTTTGGGAATTTTTATTTCTCTGATATCAGAGTGATCTAACTGTTGTGTATCTATAAAATTGACTTTAAATCAGAGAAAAAGCAATCTAAAGAGGCCTCACTGCTTTCACAACAATCAGTAGCTTAAAATACTAGTCAAACCCTCTCTATTTCATTTAAAATCTATTGCTAAACACCTTTAACACCCTGAACATGTTTTAAATAATAGCTACTTTGAAGGCTCCTTTGGATTACAAAGCTTGAGGAAGGATTTGGACCAAACCCTTGCACTAAACCCTGCTGGGGTTTCTTACCCTCCAACCCCTCAGAAACCCTTACCCTTACCCTCCAAAACCCTTACCCTCAGCCAAGGGTAAGGGTTTTTGGAGGGTAAGGGTAAGGGTCAGCCTAATTCCACCCCGGGGTTACCCTTGACCATCACTACTCAGCAGTGCAGTGTGGGGTTGCAAGGGAGGGAGACAGGCGCTAGGGGCCTTGGTAGTATAGTTCGTTAAATAAGCTTGTAAAGTCTACATGGGACTACGTTCCGAAGACCTAAATTGACCAACAAAAAAAAACAAAAAAAAAAAAAAAAAAAAAAAAACTGTTAACGAACGATGTATTTATTGATTGTCCACCTTTTCTTGCGAGTTAACTAAAAGTGTCACAGTGACGGTAGTAGCTTGACGGGCGTACCAGTTGATCATTATTTGATCATCAGTCGTCGCTCATTCCCGCATCCAAGTCACAGCAAGTATTGCCGGCAAACTTCCAGGCACGAAATATGTGCTCATAGTTGTAATCCAGCAGAGTCTCATGTCATCCATCCACTTCACCTGCACTTTCGCATCGTGTCAATGGCCCAAACCACATTATCCAGGGTGGTCACTTTTGAAGCCAGGTGTTAGTGTGAGTTTTATGTTCATTCAAACAACTTCATGCTCGTTTTATTCAGCTCTAGCTCCGAGCAGTTAACACGACAGTGCAAATAGATCTCACGAATACTCACTATGCAAGCGCGACAGGAGGCTTTTAACCAGTACGGCATCATTTATACATGTGCCAGTGGATGCATGTGCCACTTAATTGACTGAAGGAAGACAGGGACGACATCAAAGAACGTACCACCCAAGATGTAAATGGCGTTCGCAACTTATTTCGAGCATAAGAAACGATTGATATTGGGTGAATATGCTTTCATGGCCTTTGAACGTCGATTTAACTGTTCTTCGTTTGATGACTAGGGTTTGCATCGCCACGATCTGTTGAAGTTAACCTTGCGTGGAAAGTCTGAGCTGACTGTCGTATGTAGTTCATCGTATGATTCAGTTTGAGAGTTGCAGTGAAGGCGAGTGTATACATAAATCGCAACTTACGAGGGGACTTTACTGTAACAGTGCGTTTGCAAAACTTATCACCCCCCTTGATCTTCTCCAGTCTTTAGCTTGAATCTTCTGCCAAGCTTCAGGTGTATGAAATGACCTTGGTCGTTTTCCTGTATCGGCCTCGGATTTGCGTGGTACTGAGCAGTCATTTGATTTAGGTACAGCGCTGCTCGATGAAAAGTGCCCAAGTAGCAAGTAGGCCAATATTTTTTACACGGGGATCGAAGCTCTTGTATGATTAGAAGTGGTTTCACAGGGGGCGTCAACCGTAGTTGGGCTAGGAGCTTATCCCTACACGTCAAAGGTGTTACCATCGAACTTAATACTGAGTGCACGACTCGTTCGTATTTTCTTGGGGTGACATGGTGACACGTTTTCAGGGTGGCCTAGAAGCCGTGTGGTTTCTGTCAATCAAAAAAATTGTAAGGGTTTGGGCCTGGACGATTCAAGTTAATAAGTGAACATGCCAGTGCCTCTAGTGAAGAAAATTGAATCTTATACCCTTTTTTTGCAGAATAACCCTCGAAGTTTTGGGGGCGACGCGCGACTGTTTCAAGTCATTCAAGTCCTTGAATCAGAACACCAGTATTCTGGTTTTTAAAGATGTATCATGAGTAAAGTCGAACCTCAAGGGACGCGTGTGAACGAAAATTTGAAATGTGCCATCCTTCTTTTCTGCTTTCCAACCACTATATCCTAAGACCCTCTACCCAAATGTAGCGAGAATTTGATTCCCAAGTTCTCCTATTTATATTTCATCGCAATCGCAGCGTTTTCACAATGGTTATTCCAGTTGAAGTCTGGGTGTCGCGAATGGATTGCAACAAGGTGTATACACTACGAATTGACCGTCGATGCTCATCAGATTCGTATGGGTCTCCATATCTCCCATGAAGGCTTCTGGCTGGAGGATTCCATGTCTACATCGATATCGTAGACAGTAGAATGCCATGTTCTCCTTCTCCTCTGCCGACTTTTCCCGGATCTGAATTCACCGCTCTGGAATTGACCTGATGCCGCCTTCTGCTTGGCCTGATGCCTATCCACAACCCTGCTCACCGCCAACCTTTTCAAGTTCAAGTCCATTCTTTCAAGTTCATTATTTTCAACAGTGTAACAATCGATGCCATCCCAACTCACTAAGGACACGAGTACATTTCGGAGATGGCAACGTACGGCTAGTAGAAGGCAACTGCGGAATTGAGCTCAGACTCTTCCTCGATTGAAGAGTGTTAATCGAAGCACTTCTAGCTCTGATACGGGGATATAGCAGATATCGAGGAGATTGTGCAACAAAGAGAGCGTTTGTTGTCTGAGGCAGAGAAGGAGAATCAATTTCCAGTGTTTGGCCATTCATGAAAAGCGATCTAGATCGACGGCGAGGGTTGGAGGAGGGAAGATACAGGAGGAAGGGTGATTCCACAACGTTGAGCTATGACTTATGGAATGAGATGACGGTAGTGCCACTGGTGGTATGGCATCATTGTGAATGGATGAAATTTGAGTAAGTGTCGTCTCCTGTTACACCGCGTTGGGTTCACGAGCTAAATATGATAAAGGGTGGCGTAGTCGAAACAAAGATTGAAGAATGGGGAGGTGTCAATCGATGCACAGAGAAGGTAGTTAAAAGGTACTTAATTTAACGAGGAGGGTAAAATACGGATGGGTTGGAATAGATGCGTATTTTATACACTACCGCAGATCATACTCACTCATATGATCTATTTCCAAGATCAGAGAGTCCCTTTGTGTTCTCGAGTAGCTGAGAGTAACAGCAGACAAAGTAGATGCAGAACCCACTCGGTCGAGAGAAGAATTTCAATCCACCTTTACATTCAAATTATTGCCTTCAAGTTGGGTCGGCGTCACTTACAGTGGCATATATATATCATCAACTTTCTTATGTGACGTGACATTCAAAGTCGAAGGAATGTGGCTTTTGATCTCCGGCAAATTATATCCTCCAGCGCTTCTGGCAATTCCTGACATTTCATGGGAATGGACATTCAGTAAGTCACCTGATATCAGATAACGTCGAACATTTGCTGAAGATCACCTTCTCTTCTGTCATGAAATACCGATAACCATCTTCCGTAGACGCTCGTTATAAACACAGTATAAACGCCCGAGCTTTCATCTAATCATCTTCATTGGACCACAGCAACTTCCTCACTGTTATCTTCACCCTCTTGTACCATGGCAAATGACGTTTTCTTCAACACAAAGAGCTGGTACATTGGGTCATTCCACACCTCCCTTTCCTTCTCATCAGACGGAACGACTATAGCTGGGACAATGGCAGTGAACGGCCCAGACTACCCTAATGGCAAAGTCAACTTCTGGGAGACAGCCACTGGCGCCATTACCTCCTCATTTAACAACTGGTCTTTTGTTGTTTTTTCCCCAGCTGACCCGGACATGGGCGCCGTCGTTGGATTGAACCGCATCCAAATGGTGAAACGGAAGTCACCTGGGGGAAAGACGTGGCGCCCACAGGGAGAAAGTGTTATAATCAATAGCGCTGTGATGTGTGTTTTCAGACCCGACGGCAAGAGGATTACCGTGGGAACCTCTAATGGATATACTTTTCAATACAACCCAGTTACCACGAAGAATTACAGAGACTTCTCTGCTTTCTCGGTAACGGGTTTCGCCTACTGTCTGATTGAACCCAACTTGCGCATTGTTGCTCGCGATGCCAAGTACAGAAAACTTAGAATCGAATCATACGCTGGTATGGGCGGCCGAATCGAATCATACACTGGTAAGGGCGGCCCTAAAGTGCACTGCCAACTCACCCCAGAACCTGTGAAGGTTTATTTCTGCGCGTGGTCGGAGGACGGAAAATGGATTGCAACGTACGACGAGCACTGTGACGTCTGTCTTTGGGATGCAAGTGATACGACTAGCGTCCCACTCGAGAGGCTACTACCTCGTGATCGATCCGGCCCCGCCTCCCTTTTCTTTGTGCTGGACAGCACTGCACTCATGATTCATTGTGGTGGCTATCTTAGTGTGTGGGATATTGCTTGAGGCGTATATGTCACCAACTCTGGGTTGCCGGCTATGGCGAAGAAAGTAGCGTTCAATGGTCCTCGGAATCGCGTTGCCGTGGTCAATGACAACAAGATATATTTATATGAGCTCCAGCTACCCCAGAAGACGCAATCGGGCCAAACGCTACCGGGTCAGCAGAATCCATCCCACCGCAATCGCCAGACGCAAGGAAAACCTTCCATCTCATCCAAACTTGCAGACTTTGATATCACCAATAACGTCGTGAAATGGAAAGCAGACCCTTTTGTTAGCATCTACTCTGATATCTACCGTGGTGTATGGAATTTCGACACACCACGCGTTTTCCAGCACGCCGTCGCGATCAAGGTAGTACTTCCTGGCTTTAATCCACCCAACAAGGCACAAGAAATCCAGGATTTTGAAGATGTACGTAAATTTACACTTATATGCCCATTATATATTCATTCACGGTATTTTTTACCAAGCTGCTTGCCAAGTATCTAATTAGGTGGTCGAACTTGTCACACGATAACCTGGTTCCGTTACTGGGTGTCAGTATGGACTTTGGCAGATTTCCTGCAGTGGTCACATCATGGATGACAAACGGTATGCATGAACTTACAGGATCTATCTTTCCGAAACATGCTCATCTGCAATAGGTCGTCTAAGTGAATACATCAGATCGAATGAGTACGACAAGATGGAACTGGACATTGGCGTAGCCAGAGGTGTTGCATATCTTCACTGTGAGTCGTTTCTTGTTCTTCTTATACTATACACTTATATGCTCTTCCCCAGCAGAAGGCATTATTCATTCGGATATACGAGCAGTATGTTCATTCAAGCTTCTCAATTTTAGGATCGAAATTTGAAATTAAAGCTAGTCAACTGTTTTGGTTGATGACCTCGGAAACGCACGTCTAGCTGACCCCGGCCTACTTTCCGTTCTCACCAGGGGCCCTTTGATATTAAGCGGGACAATGAATGTCTCATACTACCGCTGGATGGCACCAGAGTTGTTGGGAGATTCATCCCCGAAAACTACTTTCGCGACAGATGTATATTCCGTTACGATGACTTCCTTGGTATTTATATTCAAATTCAACTTGGAATTCCTTTTAGATTGTTAATAGTAAGAAATAGGAAATCTTCACTGCGCGCCATCCGTTTGAAGATATTAAGGACTCTTCAGTTTCTGGCCAGGTCCTTCAGAACTGCCGCCCTGATAGGCCCCAGGGCGTTGGAGATGTGCTCTGGTCTTTGTGGAATGAGGGATGGAACCAAGACCCCGCAAAACATCCTGACATGGCAAGCTATGTGGGGCGCTTGAATCGATTGGTGTAAATGTAGTTCCCATCTGAGTCTTTTTTGCGAGATTGGTATGTTCGAGAGTCCTTTCATCATAGCTAATTACTTACAGGAGTGGTTTACTTTCCACCGTGGTATCATCATCATCTCCATGAAAACAGTATTGTTTTCCTGTTCGATTTCATAACAGATTCTCTTGAATTACAGGAATGTAACAAATGTAAGATTTACGCTCTATGAAACAATGATTTTTCCTTCAAGCAGAAGGAATGATGGATATTGGGTTGAATATGCCTTTGTAGTAGTTATGAATGTCGATTTAACTGTTCTTCGTTTTCATGACTAAGATTTGCATTGCCACGATCTTTGGATGTTGACCCTGCGTGAAAAGTACGAGCTGACCGTCGTACGTAGTTCATCGTATGATTTAATTTGGGAGTCACAGTGAGGGCGAGAGTGTACACATAAATCGATTTTACGAGGGGTTTTACGGTATGCGTTGCAAAATTTATCCCCCCTTGATCTTCTCCGGTATTCAGCTTGAATCTTTTGCCAAGCTTCAGGTGTATGAAAGGCACTTGGTCGTTTCCCTGTATCGGCCTCAGATTTTCCCTGATACTGGTAATTTGGTTCAGGTGCAGCGCTGCTCGATTAAAGTGCCCACGTAGCAAAGTGGCCAATATTTTTTTCACGAGGATCGAAGCTCTTGCATGATTAGAAGTGGGTTCACAGGCGTCAGCGGTACTTGGCTAGGAGCTTATCCCTACACGTCAAAGGTGTTACCATTGAACTTAATACTGACTGCAACTCGTTCGTATTGTCTTGGGTGACTTCCTCCTGAACAGTGCCAGCAGTTTGCAGGGTGGCCTAGAAGCCGTGTGGTTTCTGTCAAGTCAAAAAAAATTTGTAAGGGTTTGGGCCTGGACGATTCAAGTTAACAAGTGAACATGCCTGCAGTGAAAAAAATGAATCTTATATCCTTTTTTTTGCAGAATGCCTCAGAAGTTTTGCGGGCGACTGTTCCAAGTCGTTCACTAACGCCGGTATTCTGGGTTTTAAAAATGTATCTCAAATCAGGGGACGCGTGTGACGAAAATTCAACGTTCAACGTTCAACAATTATGTCCTAAGAGCCTCTACCTAAATTGATTTCCACTTCTAGTTTCATTGCAATTGCACCACTATGCAGTAGCTTCCAGTAATACCAGAAGCATTTTCAACCGACTACGCAAAGCCCCTTCCTTGAGGAATCACACTCCGTTTCTTCGACTACTCCTGTTCGTAATAGATCACAAGGCAAAAGGGGAATGGGTATCCACAATCATGGCGACTGAAGTTTGGGTGTCGCGAATGGATTACAACATGGTGTATTCACTGCGAATTGGGTTATTGGACCGTCGATACTCATCGGATCTATATCGCCGCTTCCAATAAGCCTTTCCGGGATCCCTATTCACTGCTATGGAATTGACCTGGCACCGCCTTCTGCTTTGTTTGATGTTTATCCACAACCCCGCTCACCACCAACCTTTTCAAGTTCATTGTTTTCAACAGTGCAATAATCGATGCCATCTCAACTTACCCAAAGACGAGATGGCAACCTACGACTAGTAAAACGCAACTGCGGGACTGAGCTCAGACTCTTCCTCGACTGAGGACTACTGATGGAAGTAGCTCCTGCTCGAATACGGGGATGTAGCCGATCTCGGAGGCGGAGATCGTGCGACAAAGACAGCATATCTTGTCTGACGCAGAAAAAGAGAATCGATTTCCAGAGAATGTCTTTGGCCACTCATGAAAAGCGATCTAGATGGACGGCGAGGGTTGGAGAGGGAAGATACAGGAGGAAGGGTGCCAATTCCACAACATTGAGCTATGGGTTATGGAATGAGATGATGGTGTTGCCACTGATGGTGGGAGCATGTATGGCATGATTGTAAATGGACGAAATTTGAGTAAGTGTCGTTTCCTATTACACCACGTTGGGTTCACGAGCTAATCCTGGCCTTTCATATGCATGTAGTAGGTCATCTGACATCAGATACTGTCGAAGATTTGCTGAAGATCACTGCTTCTCTGTCATGAAATGGGAATCGCCCCATAATCACCTCGTGCAAACGCTTATCATAAACGCAGTAAACACTGAGCTTTCATCTAATCATCTTCAATCGGATCATCTTCTGCAGACACTTGTTATAAACGCAGCATAAACACTCGAGGTTTCATCTAATCGTCTTCATTGGATCGCAACAACTCATTATCTTCACCCTCTTGTACTATGGAAAATTCATTCAAATATGTTTTCGTCGAGACAAAGCCCAGCTGGTTCATTGGGTCATCCTACTCCTCCCTTTCCTTCTCATCAGACGGAACGACTATAGCTGGGTCAATGGCTGTGAACAGCCCGAATTATGTTAATGGCAAAGTCGAGTTCTGGGAGACAGCCACTGGCGCCGCTACCTCGTCATTTAATGACTGGTCATTTGTGGCCCTTTCACCAACTGACCCAGACAAGGCTACCATTGTGACATCGACCCGCATTCAAATGGTGAAACGGGATTCACTAGGTGGAAAGACGTGGAGCTTATGGGGGCAGTTCTTCCCATTGTGGCACCTGGGATGTCTGCCTTCAGATCTGATGGCAAGACGATTACCATGCCAGGCAATAATGGAAGACTTTATGAATTAGACCCAACTAATATTATGTCCATTCTGGTATATACTGAGGCATCTCCTTTCAAGGCAACAAGTGTCGCCTACTGTCCGCTTGAACCCAACTTGCTCATTGTGGGTCGCGACAATGGACAGCTGTCCATTGTATCATACACGATTAGCAACAACTCTAACTTGCATTGCCGACTCACCCCAGTTGGTTCTGTAAGGGTTTCTGCTTGCGTGTGGTCGCAGGACAGAAAGTGGATTGCGACGGGTGACGACATGGGTGACATCCGTCTTTGGAATGCAAGTGTTACGACTAGCGTCTCACTCGCGAGGCTACTACCTCATGATCGATCCGGCCCCATCACCTCCCTTATCTTTGTGCCGGATAGCACTGCACTCATAATTATTTGTGCTGGCTATCTTACTGTGTGGGATATTGCTCAAGGTGTATATGTTGCCAACTCTGGGTTGCCAGCTACAGCGGTGAACATAGCCTTGGATGGCCCTCGGAATCGCATTGCCGTGGCCGTTAACGACAAGATCTCTTTATATGAGCTCAAGCTACTCCAACAGACGCTACCGAGCCAGCAGAATCCACCCCACCACAATCGCCAGACGACAGGAAAGCCTTCCATCTCGTCAGAACTCGCAGAATTCGATATCACCAATAAGGTCGTAAAATCGAAACCAGACCCTTTTGTTAGCATCTATTTTGATACATCAGAAAAAAATAACCTTGGCCTGGCTGGCTCTGGCTGCCCTGGCCAGCCCTGAACATCTTTGGCTAGGTTTAAAAATCTGAAAAAATGCTAACAAATCACAGGAATATTTATAGCACCCAATTCCAAAAAAATTAAACAATTACATAAGACAGATGCTGAGATATTAAAGATATTAAAATATTTTAATATCTTTAATATCTCAGCATCTGTCTTATGTAATTGTTTAATTTTTTTGGAATTGGGTGCTATAAATATTCCTGTGATTTGTTAGCATTTTTTCAGATTTTTAAACCTAGCCAAAGATGTTCAGGGCTGGCCAGGGCAGCCAGAGCCAGCCAGGCCAAGGTTATTTTTTTCTGATGTATCTACCGTGGCGTATGGAATATCAACACACCACGCCTTGTCCAACACGTCGTCACGATCAGGGCACTACGTCCTGGCTTCAATCCACGCAGCAAGGCACAAGATAAGCAGGATTTTGAAGATGTACGTAAATTTCAACTTTTTTGCCCCTTATATATCTATTCATGGTACTTACTTTTCACCTAGCGGCTCACCAAGTGTCTAACTAGGTGGTGGAACCTGACACATGATAACCTTGTTCCGTTATTGGGTGTCAGTATGGACTTTGGTAGATTTCCTGCAATGGTCACATCGTGGATGTCAAACGGTATGCATGAACTTGCAGTCTATCTAACACGCTCATCTGCAGTAGGTCTTTTAAGTGAATATATCAAATCGGATGAGGAGTACGACAAGATGCAACTGGTCATTGACGTAGCCAGAGGTGTTGCGTACCTTCACTGTGAGTCGTGTCTTATTCCTCTACTATTAGGCACTTATATGCTCTTCCCCAGCAAAAGGCATTATTCATTCGGATATACGAGCGGTATGTTCATTCAAGCCTCGTAATATTAGGAACGAAAATTGAAATCAAAGCTAGTCAAGTGTTTTGGTCGATGAGCTCGGAATCGCACGTCTAGCTGACCCTGGCCTACTTTCCCTTCTCGCCAGCAGCCCTTTGATAGCGAGCGGGACAATGATGAATGTCTCATACTACCGCTGGATGGCGCCAGAATTGTTGGGAGATTCATTGCCAAAAACTACTTTCACGACAGATGTGTATTCCGTTGCGATGACTTCCTTGGTATTTATATTCAAATTCAACTTGGAAGTCCTTTTAGATCGTTAATAGTAAGAAATAGGAAATTTTCACTGCGTGCCATCCGTTTGAAGGTGTTAACGACGCTCTAGTTCCTGGTCAGGTTCTTCAGAACCAACGCCCTGATCGGCCCCAGGACGTTGGGGATGTACTCTGGTCTTTGTGGAATGAGGGATGGAACCAGGACCCCGTAAAATGTCCCGATATGGCAAGCTATGTGGGGCACTTGGAGCAATTGGTGTAAATGGGGTTTCATTTTGTTCCCAAAATTCTGAGACTCTCTTGCGAAATTGGTGTGTTCGAAAGTCTGTCTTTTCTTTCATCATATCCCATTACTTACAGGAGTGGTTTACTTACCACCGTGTTTCAGTATCATCGTCAGGAACACAGTGTTGTATTGCTGTTCGCTTTCATAATGAGTCCTCTTGATTGAAAGAATTGTCATGCTTTCTGAAACATCGATCATTTTTCTTTTCTCTGTTTTCTTACGTTCACTTTGAGCCACATCTTGAATAAAACATGTTACTAACAACTATTCGCGAGAGCGGCTCTGATAGAATATGATATTCAAAGAGGACCTTGGCTATCATCTACCAATTGCCAGTCGGGTCTCTTTCGAAGAATAGAAGTGGTTTCACAGGGGTACTTGACTAGGAGCTTATCCTACTATAGCTTCCATCAATCACGCTGCTCCTACCATTCTCAAGAGAAATGTCTATTATATTGAGTTGACAGTGCTTAAAGGCGGCGTTCCCGCTCCAGGTACGATGATCAATTTCCACATCGCTCACACCAACGCACGAGGTCTTATATGTCTCACTGTTTCAGCTAGTGAATCCTGAGCATGCCCTGCGCCGTCAGGTTTGGGTTGAGGGGATGCCCATAGACAAAACGATTGATATACAACCGACCGGGAACATTCAGAAGCGGCTTGCCTCTATTTTTTTTTTTTTTTGTCAATTTAGGTCTTTGAAGCAGAGCTCCATGTCGACATTACATGCTTAATTATATACCGTGCTACATGGGCCCCTAATGCCCTTAAACCCGTCCTTGCAGCCCCACAAAGCACTGCTGAGGTACGCCTAAAGTGCTCCCATCCCCAGGCAGCCCGGCACGGAAACGCCGTTTATGTGGGCACCACTTGATGCAGGAGGGTTTGATCTTGACGACGAGCAAAGTTGGCATAAAGCCCTCTGACTGTTAAGTACCTGACTGCGAACAGTAGGTACAACGAGCGAGACCAAGGGATCCGAGGAAGAGAAAGCCTGACGTGCTGCGGGCATATATTGATTTTGGTTTTTGTTGTTTAGTTAAGTAAAAGATGTTGACCCTTGAAGAGAACGTGCGTTATCCATTCTGCTGATTTTTGGTCACTGAGCGAAAGTTGGAGACATCACCTAATGAGGCTTGCAGCCGTTTAGTTCGACCTATAAACCTGAGTAGCTCATGCGTAAAGTCTTTGTTTGAGAGAATCGACCTAAGATCCCTTGAGGAGCGACCTAACTTGGCATCCAGAGCATGCCTTTCATAGTCGTAACTTGGGCATTCGAAGAGGAAGTGCATTACTGTTTCTGGCGTCTCAATATCTCTGATGTTCTTGCAGTTACTGCAAAACTTTGAGTCAGCCTTCCCTATTTTATTAAGATAGACGTTCAGCGGTATGTGGTTTGACCGCAGCTGGAATAGCAGGCTGCATTGAGCACGGGATAGCTCCCGCTGGGAAGCTCTGAATCTTTCGAAGGGAAAGCTGGTGTTGATAGTGTCTCGCTTTGCGTGGAGAGTCAGCCCATCTGTCTTTCCAAGCCCTATGCAACTCGAGGGTGAACTGTTCCTTGACAACTTCAGCATTTAATGGAAGTGGATGTTTGAGTGTTCTCGGCAGAAGGTCGAGGTGCAAGGCTGTCCCAGCGGCTGCTATTTTCGCTTCTCTATCGGCTCTCTCATTACCTGCTACATTGCTGTGAGCCGCAACCCATCACAGTTTAACTTTGTGAGCCATGACGTCCAAACACATTCCCCTGGTCAGTTGCAAGGCGATCTTGAGAAATAGGTCTGTAATATATGAACTGGATTTTGCCCGACGTGCTCCTATTGACTGAATAAATGACTGACTGTCTGTGTAGATAGAAATTGGGTGATAGCTTAGCTGATTTTCCCCTTTGAGCAACCAGATGGCGAGCACGCAGCCTATTGCCTCAGTGTCCTTTATTGAATATTTGCTATCGCTCCCCAGCCTGTAGCGCAGTATCTTGGTTGGATTGCCTGAACGGTCCTTGTACATGACTGCGGCGGCGCCTACATTCCCATCCGCTGCCGACCCATCAGCATAGATACGAATGGCTGCTCCGTCAATCGCTTCCTGTCTGACTGAGTCTTCTGATGTGGGTTGTAATTGGCAGTGGGTGACTTGGAAAGCGCACTAGAGGAGTAATCTTCTCTATACAACTGGGGTTGAGGCCAAACATCTGAACCAGATGTTGTGTATTGACGACATGGTTCTTGGCGGGGTGGCTGTGGTACTGGACTAGCTGTCTGCTCGCTGGATTAGCGTGAGGTAAAGTGCATAACCTGACAATCGATCTATGACATATCTTTTTAAGAAGGAGATCCATGGGCAGAAGCCCTGAATGAGAATCTAGTAGGTCAGTAGGGGATGAGCGCAGGCCTCCAGAGATTGCTAGGGTAGCTATCCTCTGAAGCTTCCCCAACTCTCTGAGAGCTCTTACAGAACCCGTATTCCTCTTCTTGCCTACCTCTTTGTTGGGCAGGGTGTACCATGTATTGAGACCGTATGTCATCTTTGGGACTGCAACCGAGAGATAGAGCTGGCACATGTGTTTTGACGACATACCCCCAGCCGCTCTGGTGAGCCGAGGGAATAGGAGGACCCAGGAAGTTGCTTTAGTGACTGCCTTTTGCGTTTGGACCGCCCAATTTCAACGTTCTCATCTTAGCAAAGAATGAGCGTAGACTAGAATTAAGTCTTTGAGTGAATATGGGATGTCACAGCATCACAGCGCTTCTTCTTCTGACACACCCATCATTCACCCTCAAGTATCTGGCTCAATCCTTTGCTCTCGCTTGTTTTCGCTTTTCTAATAAGTCATTAAACACTCTCTTTTAATCATCACCATCTTTATCAACACAGACTAAGCCCATTCCTTTAATTTATCCCTCAAATTATCACTTAGTATCAATACCCTACCTTCTAAGACTCGATGGATCAAAGAATAATACACAATCCCCACCTGGAAGTGATGCCAGATCATGCCGGACCGCATTATGACGCCCTTCAAAATGTTCTAATTCAGAATGGAATGAACATCAAGCAGGCAGTGCAGGCGCTTAACAATTCCTGGACCCAAAATCACAATGAACGATCCCAGAGATGGGACCAGCAGGAAATTGATGACGCTAATGCAGTGGAAGAAATACAGAGGCAACAACAGCTAGATGACAAATGTCAGGCACCCCAGGAGATGCCAGCACATGAGGAAGAAAGAATGGATGCGGAGAAGAAGAAGCCCAAAATGAGAGACTTCGACGGCTCTACCAGCATTGGTAATTACATCACTCCTAGGCCAGCTCAATACGCTCTTAGGCAAATTGAAGATTTCAAATATGTCGAATTGTGGTACCTCATGCCAGAAGGATGCACTGATGCTACCCAACACCAGTATACTCAAAACGATGACACCTTTGGATTAACCAAGGTGGATGACATGGTTACATTGAAGTCCGTTTCATCACTCAAGGCTGCCAAAAATGTTATACCCAACTTGGAGCTCAGTTTTCGTCAAATGTCCATGGCTAAGAATGCCTTCAATGACCAAGTATCAATGGTCAGAGAAGGCTATTAACGCCTTTGCTCAGCTCTTTACTCAGCTCGAGTTACATCCCTATCGCCAGCATGAGTTTGGGGAGCGAGCGCTTATCGTTTACCAAGCTCAAGTGCGACGCGAATGGCACGACCAGTTAAAATTAGGCCCGGCTTTCAATATTGGTTTAATTAATGAAGATTTGCTTCAAGGTATATATAAAGAGTCGCTGGATAGAGCCCAGCTCATATCTCTTAACGAGGTCAGTCATGTACTGCCATTTCATTTGCAATTCAGCTAACATTTTTTCCGTTCTCTTTTTCCTTCGCCACCTTTTTCCGACATTGCATCACTTGCGTCTTTTGCATCATGCACCACACGCCATGCTTCACGCCACACGCACCATGCACCACGCTCCACGTCACACGCATCATGCACCATGCTCCTGGTATTGAAGCGACATACACTGATCTATTGGTCATTGTTATTCATAACAAACATGTAGCTACGAACTGCCCAAAGCAACTTTGGTTCTCAGGATGGTCATCTGGAACAGACACAAACCCCCAGGCGGTGATGTAACTGCACAGAGGTTGTTGAGAAAAGGTGTATTTTCAAGATTATAAAAATCTCTACTCAAAACAATAACTCAATCAATACTTTATACAATCTTAATAATGCAAGTTGGGTTTTCTAGAAAGTATAACCTTTCCAAGACTTTGAAATTCACTTCAACTAATACACACAACAACAACAATAAATTGGATCAATTGAAGGATGATCAAACTTTTAAGTGGTTTTGCAATTTATGGCTTGCACCAACAATCAGTAGAAGAATTCCTAAGACTTCTCTGATTGATTTACAATTTGTGTACACAAAAGTCCAAGACTTTGTTACAACTTCAACACAATTGCATACACAAGAAGACTCAAGCTTCTGCTATGACTTCAACACAATTGCATACACAAGAAGCCCTCTTGCTTCTGCTATGACTTTAACACAACAACAACTTTTACAACAATTCAACAATTATTGCAACAAGTCAAACAACTCTGAGAAACTGATTTATTTTCAAGTCCACTACTCAAAGACAAGTGTTCTTGCTCAATGTCTAAGACAGTGAGCTGTGCTAGGTTGCAAATGAGGGGGGGAAAGAAAGAATCCAATTTTTCTGACTATTTACAAACCCTGGGAGGTATTTTATACATTTGAGATATTTAAAAATAGATAATGTCCAAAAATAGATATACTGGTTCCTGGTACCCTTACTTTGGTTCTGGCACCATGTGCACTCATTGTTCCTGGAAACATAGGGGTTGTTCTATTTTTAGCCCCATGTTACTAATTTTAGGTAGTTTCCACCCCTCTTGATGGTAACTGTGCCTATTGTGCCTGGAAACAATCTTTATGATTGTTCAGCACTCCCCCTATCCTTAATCATCATGATTCCCACACAATCACATGGTTCCACTATCTTGGTTATTCTGCTTCCACTGTTGCTAGGGCACCAACCTTCCCCTGAATATTTATTAATAATATTCTGTTGCTCCACAATCACACCCCATGACATTTGCTAACCCAATATTGTTTATTTAACTTTTCCTGTGCCAAGTCTATAAGGATATTCATGGATTTATTGGTTTTAATCCAGACATGCAATTTGTAGTGTAACAAATGATAGTCTATTGACCACACTTATTAACTATATGCATTTAAGTCACACAGTAATAGGTCTAATCAGCAGTTGTAGGGTAGACAACTCTGATTCCCTTGTTTATTATCAGTTGTATTAACCAGTTATTGGTGCATTAATTAATATTTATGCTGAAATAATAGATAAAAATTGCAAAAACCATGCTTATGCAGATTTAAATCATATCAGCGGTGAAATTATCACGACAAGGATCAGCCTTTCAGCAGGATAGCTAGTGGGAGTGGCCGTCCCCACAATCCTTCTTGTTCGAGGTCACCCACATGGCGTGCTTCCAACACCCCTTCTCGCTGTCACCCTTCTCCCCTGCCATACAATCGCTATCCTCATTCTCAGCACTCCCCCTCCAAACACTCATCTTTTCAATCGGGCGCAGCTCCTCAGGGTCAGCCAGTCTGCGCATTATGCCTAGCCACAGACCCCCACGACACAAGGAAGTGTCGATCCGAAACCCTCTGGGACGGATCCAAAGCCAGATGCAGAAAGAACGACAAGGGAAGGCTCATCACACCAGCTGGCACCATGTTATGCAACGACTGGAACAGTCACCGGGGATGCACCTCTGGCTCGCACGAGCAACATCACAAGTGCTCTGGCTGCGGAAACAAGGATCATGGGGCTCAGAGATGCCCTCGAGCACAGAAAAAGCCAGGCCCTCACTCCCTATAAGGCTGATGCATGGGAATTGCTTTTACATCGTTGCAACCTACTTGATAAATACCCTAATCTACCTAATTCTTTACGAAAAGGCTTTGACGCCGGAATACAGCCTATTTATTTTACTACAGCCCCTGCTAATAGTCCCACTCTGCACCAACATCCCGAGGCTTACCAAGAAGTCATCTCAAATGAATTTAGATGAGGTCGCTATATTGGCCCATGCACCTGCCAAGAGGTGGAGCTGCTCATTGGACCGTTCCAATTGTCTCCACTTTCCTGGGTCCCGAAACCGGGCAAACCTGGAAAATATCGTGCAGTGCACAATTTTTCCTTTCCCCATTATCCTACTGTGACGACATCCTCTATTAATCATACCATCGATGCAGACATGTACCCATGTACATGGGGCACATTTGCTACAATTTGTTTCACCATTTATAACCTCCCTCCGGGGTCCCAGGCTTCTATTCGCAATGTTGCTGAAGCATACTGCACCATCCCTATTATTCCTGACCAATGGCCAGGCCTGGTTGTCAGATTACGTGAAGAAAACACATTTGCAATTAATACCTGCGATGACTTTGGCCTTGCCTCGGCTGGAGGTATCTACGGTCAGCTTAGCGATGCCACGATTGATATTTTTTGCTCACATGGAATTGGTCCAGCTTCAAAATGGGTGGATGACCACATTTTCTTCCGTATTCGCTCGGAATACCTTGCTTCTTATAATTGCAAGCGTCGACATTGGAATACTATCATCACACAAAATGGTGGTAGAACTCAAACCGGCAGCCGTTATTGGTACAAAGGTGAAAACATGCCCAATGATCTTCCAGCAGAGTTCGACGAAGATGCTGCATGCGCATTTGTTGATTTCTTGAAACTCCCAAACTGCACTCACCCTGACTCCCTTTTTACATATTGCGATGCAGACATCGACGCTATTTCTCAACAACTTGGCATTCCATGGGAAGCGTCTAAAACCGTTCCTTTTTCATCGGTTGTGCCTTATCTGGGTTTTGAATGGAACCTATCAGAGCGAACGGTTGCCATCACAGAAAATAAGAAAGCTAACTATAGAGCAGCAATCGCAGATTGGTTGTCACGTCCGACCCACACTTTGGAACAAGCCCAGAAGCTTTACGGAAGGCTCCTTCATGCTAGTTTGGTGCTCCCGGCAGGCCGCATGTATCTTACAGGTTTGGAAACCCTTATGGGTTCTTTCAATTCAAACCCCTTTGTTCCCCACCACGCCCCTCGCCATACTACCGAAGACTTATCCTGGTGGCTCCATGTACTCGACTCACCACAGACATCTCGTCCCATCCCAGGTCCGGTTCTCGTCACAGACTGAAGTGCCTTCTCAGATGCCAGCTCAGGTGTTGGCATCGGCATTGTTATCGGCAACAAATGGCGGGCATGGCGCCTCATTCCAGGTTGGAAGACCAGCGGCAGGGACATTGGTTGGGCAGAGGCCATCGGCTTCAAATTCCTTGCCTGCGCACTCTGTGCAACAAGTCAGCCAGGTGAGCACTTCCGGGTATTTGGAGACAACCGAGGCATGGTTGAAGGGTGGTGGAAAGGAAGGAGTAGAAATTGGGAGACCAATAAAGTATTCCGCCGTATCCACAACCTCTCAGATACTCACAAATGCCTTTTTATCACATGCTACGTTACCAGCAAAGACAACCCAGCTGATGCACCTTCAAGAGGACTCTACCCAGCAGCTATTGATCTCCTCCCAGCGATCCTCATTCCAGACGCTATACAGCAATTTGTCGTCGACTTCAACTCCAAACCTCTCCCCTGTGAGCTCAGTGTACGGTCCTGAGGATACATCCAGCAATTTTGTCCAAAGGTCAACAGCAGTTACGAACCGCGTTCAACATGATAAGCCAGTTGTCAACCAGCAGACTCCAAGCATCCTACCTAGCAAACCACACCCTTCTAAACCCACAGCATATAGCCCCCACCTCTCACCTCAGCCCTCCCCTCTACGCCCTCATTGCTTAGCTCGAGACCGTCTCTGTCTCTGGAAGCCAGCACCGTCAGTGTGCAGCCGTCACAACTCTGCACCTGAGGAAGACATTGACCATGTGTTCAATGTCATGTCTAATGCATGGGCCGACTCTACGCGTGAATCATACAGTGCTGGCATTCTCATCTACCATGTTCATTGCGATAAGAAAGACATTCCAGAAGAGATGCGGGCACCCGCAAGCCAACTCATCATCTCGTCCTTTGTCGCTAGTCTAGCTGGATCCTACTCTGGGGCTACGATTTCCAACTACATACAAGGCATACGAGCTTGGCACGTCTTGCATGGATTGGAGTGGAGGCTCAACGCATTGGAAATGGACGCTTTACTCAAAGGAGCAGACCGTTTAGCCCCCTCATCTTCCAAAAGGAAGAAAAGGCAGCTGTACATGCCCGAATTCATTGCTAAGCTCCGTCAGCACCTGAAACTCAATGATCCCTTCGACGCTGCTGTTTTTGCTTGCCTCACTACCTGTTTTTACGCAGCTGCACAAGTCGGAGAATTTGTAGTACCCTGTTTAGACACCTTTTCCCCAACCCATCATATCACCCCAGCCAACCTCCGCATCAAACAAAATCCAGAGGGCCTGGAAGCCACTGTCTTGCACCTTCCCCACACCAAAGCGGCCCCCTTAGAAGGAGAGGATGTATGTTGGAGCAGCCATCCAGGGCTTATTGGATGACTTCCCGTAGAGATTTGATACGAGTTTGATATTCCAAATAGTTCCAAATTCCCATCAGCCGCGATGCCGAACCCCTATCGCACATAATTTCAAATTGAGAGGGCATTTCAGATGATTTCAGATTGCTTGGTCTGAAATGGGGTCAGGACCCTCTTACAAACATTTCGGGGCATTTCAAATGCATTTTGATGTCACGTCGGGTCCATAAATGGTATATGTACCGCCAAGATCCATGTTTAGTTGTCGATCGGCTGTTTCCGACAGTCCTCTCACCTATATTATCCGCTTTGCTGTTCATGGAGCTTCATGGATTCATTTGGGTGTTACAAGCCTGATAATTAATAAGGGCTGTGAACCTTCAACATTGCTAATTGACTCCCTCCATTGCATTTACCAGAGGATATGCTGATAACCCTCATCCAGCCAATCATCAGGCTGGATTCAATTGTCCTGACATTCAGAAACAATAATGAGGTAAAACAGCAGTCTATGTATCATATACTTTGCCCACTAATAATCGGATAACATCATGACAGTGCAAATAATCCAGGATTGATGACGGTCTTTGATGACATAAACACAATCTGATACGAAAACAAATCTGGAATTTTCACGTCCACGGGATGCAGACTGGGTTTCAAATGATTCTAAATCTAAGCTATCTAATTTAAGCTGGAATTTGATACCAGTTTGAAATTTCAGATTCCTACGGGAAGTCATCCATTAACCCGTACAACGCCATGCGCAACCACTGGCAGGTCAACAACCCATCACAAGATGCCCACCTCTTCACATACCGCTACAGAGACCAGCTACGTCCTCTCACCAAACCTGCGTTCATCAGGCGGCTAGCGGCTGCTGCTCAACACGCCGGTTTGGAACCTCTTCAGGGTCACAGCATACATATTGGCGCCACTCTATTCTACTTGCTCCAGGGAGTACCAATAGAGGCCGTGAAAGTCATGGGGCGATGGAGTAGCGACACTTTCCTACGCTACTTAAGAAAGCACACACAAATCCTTACTCCTTTTATCCAAGCCAATCCAGAGGCCCACAAGTCCTTCTCCCAGTTCATCATCCCCTCTCACTCTTTTCTTCAGGGGCGACAATGATGCTCCAGCTATTGCGCATCCGGTATGGCTGAGCTATCAGTCAGGTAAGCATAGCAGTCCTAAAACGCTCCTTATTCTGCTACCACAACCTCCGCTAATATTCCCACGCTTTCGAGGCAGTGGAAATTTTTGAAGGAAGTACCAGACATAAGTAGTAGCTTGTTTAAAACCCGAATACCCTTAAAGCCTGTCCCTAAGATGGCCCTCACTCTTAAAACCTGATGTTGGTTAAAGCCGCACAGAAAAAGACAAGCACAATGGCGACACATAATAGAAGCACCCTTGCAAATGCAAGGGGTGACAATGATTCGAACACGCAATCTCCCTCACCCTATGTCAATTACTCTTAGTCAGACTTAATCGACAATGCAGCAGCCGGCCGTAGATTTCTGGAGAAAAGGCTACTTTTCATACCAGAAGGACACCCGGTAATGACAGCAACTCTGGCAGCCACTTTACATCAAATAGTGGCATTAAGCAAGATACCTAAAGAAGCCGTGCAGGCTATACGGGCAGCAGCTTATATGTTAGATGAAATGGACGAGGGCGTGATAGCAGCGACTGCCAGAGATGCGGGGAATGATCAACTGGCATACATGAATGATGAATTAAAAACTATGACAGGTCACTTCCTAACTACGATGGAAAACGAGATGGAGAAACACCTTGCTACGGTCACGGAAGTCACGAAAGGGCTGGCCACTACCATGGCCAAGTCATACAAGGATGCCCTTCTCAGTAGCAACCCAGCGCCAGCTAACACAGACCTGAGGATCCTGGCCAGAGAGGGCATCAAGGCATGGCAGTTTCTTTTGGACTTTCCCACCAACTCGGGTACACGAGAACTCAGCCAGGCCGACATCGTCAAAAGGTTCAACGAAGCCATTGTTGGGGCTGGTGGCAGCGCATCAGCCCACAAGGTGAGGTCTGTGGAACGGTTGGCGAACAAAGGATTGCTGGGAGAGTTCCTCACAGACAAGGGGGCCAATTGGTTTGCTCAAAAAGAAAACTTCGATAAATTTGTTGAAGCCCTAGGCACCATGGGTCGCGGCGCCTGCGTCAGAAAGAGAAACCACCCCATCATTGCTTACTATGTCCCGCTGCAGCTCAACACAGATAACCCAGCCCATGCTGCAGAAATCAGAGAGGTAAACGGGATGCAGGAGGGGGATCTTCTTAAGATCCGATGGGCCAAGCCGCCAGCTAGGAGAACCACCCAGCAGACCTGTGGTCACTTGATACTGACCTTCTCTAACCCAGATGCCGCTAATAGAGCAAAGGCCAATGGCCTCATAATTTGCAACAAATGGGTATCGACTACTAAGTACAAGAAGGAACCGATCCAATGTCTTAAGTGCCAAGGATGGAATCATGTGGCGGTGGAATGTGTAAAGAGGACGGATACCTGTGGTACCTGCGGCAAGGAGGGTCATCAAACCAGTGATTGCAAGGAACTGGATAAGCAGCATTGCATTTCCTACGACAAGGACGGCCACCCAAGCTGGGCAAGAAGTTGTCCTACCTTCACGAGGAAGTGTAGGGAGTTCGATCTCAAACACCCGGAAAACGGCCTTCCATTCTATCCCTCGCAAGAGGCGTGGACGTGGGCTGCGGAGCCGCCCAGGCAAGAACAGTGGATTTTGCCAGATCCACAGGAACTAACCCCAGTAGTCACCAAGGTGGGCTCTCAGCGACTTCGGCAGCAACAGCTCAGATCCGAAAAGGTGCAGGGCGCAGAGCAGAAAATCCAGCACAAATGGCCTGTACCCGCCGGATCTCAGCTAAGTGACGAACTTTCTTATATGTCCCCAACAGCAACTCCCCTGCTTGCTAACGAGCTCATTTCATCCTCCTTCTATGAATAGAGTGGACGAAACATCATTGAACAGACTGCGGATTTTTCAACTTAACCTAAACAAGTTGCAGAAAGCTCATCTCGACTTAATAAACGGACCCCTGGGTAATAATTGGGACGTTTTACTGATACAAGAACCATACATTACAGCGCTAGGCCATATTAGAACACCTAATGGATTCACAAATGTTTCCCCACAAGATCGACACCTCGAGAATGCAGAAAATACGATCAGTAATCTGGGTTAATAGCAAAATTTCTACAAACTCCTGGAAGGCACTGAACATCTCTGGCAACAATGACATTACAGCAATTCAAATCAAAACTCAAGATGGGCGACTCACGATTTTCAGCATCTACAATGACTGCAATCATTCAAGAACACTCTCACGGCTGAAATGTTTTATCAGAGAGGAGCAGCAGCAGTTAACACCAAACGATAACGACATGTTGCTGTGGGGAGGAGACTTCAATCGGCATCACCCTTTATGGGATAATGATGAAGATGACCGGTTATTCATGCCCCAGGCCATGAGGGACTCAGAGGTGCTAATTAGGTTGGTAGCGGATGAGGGAATGGTCATGGCGCTGCCAAAGGGGCTCTCAATGCTGAAGCATATGGTAATGAATCGCTACACGAGACCAGATAATGTGTGGTGCAGTGAGGGGTTGCTAAATTGTGTCCGGCGTTGTGATGTGGACGGGTTTCTTCAACCTCCCTGTACTGACCACTTCCCAATAGTCACAATCATAGACATTCCCCAAGTAAGGACGACGGCGACGCCCTCCTTCAACTTCCGGATGGCCGACTGGGAAGCGTTCCAGGAGCAGCTTCAAACAAACCTGGCCAAAATTCCACCACCGGTTCAACTAGAGTCAGAAGAGAGCTTGCAACAGGCAGCGACAGATCTCACCTCGGTCTTGCAAAAGACAATACGGGAAAAGATTACAGTTAACAAGCCTTGTCCATACTCGAAAAGGTGGTGGAACGGCAACTTACAGCGACTCAAAAGAGGAGTAAACCAGCTAAGTTGACTCTGCCTTAAACAGAGAGCAGTGCCTACTCATCCCTGTCATGAGGAATGCAAGGCCCTAGCTAGGGAATATGGCGACGCCATCATCAAGGCAAAGCGTCAACACTGGATGGACTTCTTGGAGGACACAGCCGACCACGACCTCTGGATGGTGAACGGTTATCTGAGGGAGCCGGTAGGAGATGGCAGGAAAACCCACATACCGACTCTAAAGGTTAAGTCCGCTGATGGCACTGTCACAGAGGCTAGTTCAAACAAAGATAAGGCTAACGCTTTAGCTTCTCTATTCTTCCCACTTAAGCCTGCACAGTCGACAGTCCCGGAGGACTACCAGTATCCGAATCCAATGCCAGTGCCACCCCCCATATCCAAACATCAGCTTCACCAGCAAATAAGCTGGCTCTCTCCATTCAAGGCCAGCGGTCCAGACAGCATCCCAAATGTGGTCCTTCAGAAATCAGCTGACATCCTGGAGGAATACCTCATGCAGATTTATCAGAGCGCGATCCGGCTAGGAGCATATGTGGACTCATGGAAAGAGTTCACTACTATCGTCCTTCGTAAACCAGGGAAGCCTAGTTACAAAGTACCAAAAGCCCACAGGCCCATCGTGCTACTTTGCACCATGGCTAAGGTATTCACAGGATTGCTGGCAGAGAACATAACATGGATGGTCAAAAAGGGGCAGCTCCTACCGGATAATCATTATGGGGGAAGACCAGGAAGAATGACTACAGACGCGGTCCACATGCTCGTTGACAAGATCAAAAAGGCCTGGAGGAAGGGTAGAGTGGTATCGATATGTTTCCTTGATGTAGAGAGCGCCTTCCCAAATGCAGTAACGGACCGGCTACTACATAACCTATGCAGAAGACGGATCCCCGAGACCTATGTCAGGATGGTACAACAAATTCTAGATGGTAGGTGCACCAGGTTGAAGTTCGACGACTTCATCTCGGAGGTTATCCAGATTTGTAACAGCATAGGTCAAGGCGACCCCCTTTCTATGATCCTCTATATCTTGTATAACGCTGATCTCCTTGACATCGCGTTAGGCCCAGAGGAGGAGTCCCTAGGCTTCGTCAACGACACTATGGTGATGGCTGAAGGCAGAACATTTCAGGAAACGGTGGAGATGGTTGAAGATTTCATGGACCATGATGGGGGGGGATTCAGCTGGTCCTCCCTCCACAATTCAAGGTTTGAAATTGATAAATTGGCGATAACACATTTCTCTAGGAAGCAGATAGTCGACCCGGGCAACCGGAATCGTCGTCTGCCTCTGCCTTGTCCCAAGCTTCGTCTCAAGGGGAAACCCATCAAAGTAGCGCGGAGTTATAAGTATCTGGGTATTCATATTGACAGCCAGTTACGATGGACAGAACAGATGCATAAGGCAATCGCCAAAGCAACTAACTGGGTACTTCTATATCGACGGCTCACTAGACCAGCAACGGTGATGTAACTGCACAGAGGTTGTTGAGAAAAGGTGTATTTTCAAGATTATAAAATCTCTACTCAAAACAATCACTCAATCAATACTTTATACAATCTTAATAATGCAAGTTGGGTTTTCTAGAAAGTATAACCTTTCCAATATTTTGAATTCACTTCAACTAAACACACACAACAACAATAATAATTTGGATCAATTAAAGGATGATCAAACTTGTAAAGTGGTTTTGCAATTTATGGCTTGCACCAACAATCAGTAGAAGAATTACTAAGACTTCTCTGATTGATTTACAATTTGTGTACACAAAAGTCCAAGACTTTGTTACAACTTCAACACAATTGCATACACAAGAAGACTCAAACTTCTGCTATGACTTTAACACAATTGCATACACAAGAAGCCCTCTTGCTTCTGCTATGACTTTAACACAACAACAACTTTTACAACAATTCAACAATTATTGCAACAAGTCAAACAACTCTGAGAAACTGATTTATTTTCAAGTCCACTACTCAAAGACAAGTGTTCTTGCTCAATGTCTAAGACAGTGAGCTGTACTAGGTTGCAATTGAGGGGGGGAAAGAAAGAATCCAATTTTCTGACTATTTACAAACCCTGGGAGGTATTTTATACATTTGAGATATTTAAAAATAGATATACTGGTTCCTGGTACCCTTACTTTGGTTCTGGCACCATGTGCACTCATTGTTCCTGGAAACATAGGGGTTGTTCTATTTTTAGCCCCATGTTCCTAATTTTAGGTAGTTTCCACCCCTCTTGATGGTAACTGTGCCTATTGTGCCTGGAAACAATCTTTATGATTGTTCAGCACTCCCCCTATCCTTAATCATCATGATTCCCACACAATCACATGGTTCCACTATCTTGGTTATTCTGCTTCCACTGTTGCTAGGGCACCAACTTCCCCTGAATATTTATTAATAATATTCTGTTGCTCCAAAATCACACCCCATGACATTTGCTAACCCAATATTGTTTATTTAACTTTTCCTGTGCCAAGTCTATAAGGATATTCATGGATTTATTGGTTTTAATCCAGACATGCAATTTGTAGTGTAACAAATGATAGTCTATTGACCACACTTATTAACTATATGCATTTAAGTCACACAGTAATAGGTCTAATCAGCAGTTGTAGGGTAGACAACTCTGATTCCCTTGTTTGTTATCAGTTGTATTAACCAGTTATTGGTGCATTAATTAATATTTATGCTGAAATAATAGATAAAAATTGCAAAAACCATGCTTATGCAGATTTAAATCATATCATCGGGGATGCTACCGAAGTTCATGAGGCAGCTCTACCTCTCTGTGGCTGTCCCCAAGATGACTTATGGGCTAGACACCTGGTATACGCCCCCACACAAGGAGGTGGGTAAAAAGAGGAACACCGGCTCAGTGAAGGCCCTGCGGGAGTTCGAAAAGTTGCAGAGAATCACTACCCTGGCGATTACAGGAGCCCTACGCTCCTCCCCAACGGATATTTTGGATGCTCATTCGGGTTTGTTACCCATGGGGCTGTTACTAAAGAAGATTTGCTTCAGAGCTATGGTTAGGCTCAGTACTATGCCGCTAACCAACCCGGTTAGCAAACAGATTGCCCACTACTACAGTAATCCAGCTAAAACACACGCTACGAACACCCAAAACCTTTTGAAGATATTTGGCCTTAACCCCAACCGAGTGGAGAAAATCACCCCAATGACTCGATTCGCGACACAGCCACCGCAGATCACAACACATATATCCACCAGTAAAGAAGAGTCGGTCACGCAAGAGTTGAATGACACCTCAGATATTTGCATCTATGCAGACGGCTCAATGTCAGACGGTAATGTGGGGGCAGCAGCGGTTTTGTATCGCGCGCGACCAACACACGATAATCAAGTTCGAATCCTGCACTATAAACTGGGTAAGGACAGCGAGTATTCGACAAGGGATGCTGAGGCGGTAGGGTGCATACTAGCACTTTGGCTGCTTAGAGGGGAAGATCAGCTAAGTGACTGTTCGATCTCGTTATACACAGACAGTCAAGCGTTCATTCAGTCGATAGGAGCCAGGAGGGCAAGGACAGGGTCCTATCTCACTGATGAGTTCATCAGAATTGCTGAACAGATCATCGGGAGAGCAATGCGGGGGCCCATTACGCATAGAGTTAAGATCCGGTGGATAGCAGCTCACAGCAACATCGTTGGAAATGAGCGAGCAGACAGGGAGGCACGTTTAGCAGCAAGTGGGGAAACCACGGCCTCAACTCACCTCCCGAGGATACTCAAGCGATGCCTACCACTAAACACGGAGCTGATCAAAGAGAAGATGGCATTTCAGTTGGGAGAGGAATGGAAAGACAATTGGATGGCGTCTCCAAGGAAGACTAGGATGGACGCAATCAACCCGGGTTTCCCTTATGACAAATTCAGGAAAATGCAACACAAGTTCACTCGCGCCCAGTGTAGCCTTCTGTTCCAATTGCGATCTAACCATTTATCGCTGAACGTCTACTTAAACCACGTTGGAAAGGCCAAAACAAAATACTGTGACAGCTGCTGCACCATTCAGAACATCAATACCACAGAGACAGTTACCCATTTCTTATTCAAATGTCCCAGTTACGATTATGAAAGGCATTCGTTGGATGCTAAGTTAGGTCATCATTTGAGAGACCTCAGGACAATCCTGTCTAACGAGGAGGATACGAGCGAGTTACTCTATTTTGTAGGACGAACAAGATGACTCCAACCAACATTAGGTGATGTATCCAAATTTCGTATAGTAATAGTCGATCAACAGGACGGATAACGCATGAGATGTTAATTTTAGGAAACCTATCAACCAGCTCAAAATACAAGAGTCAGATGGACCCAAAACATTACATCTGCCCACAACACATCAGGCGCATCTTCTCCCTGGACCCACCCGTCGTACCTACTGCTATGCAGTCGGGTACTTAACAGTTAGAGGGTGTTTCTACCAAACCTGTCATGTAACCAATGGAAAGAAATTTGGACCACTACCCCACCACGTCGAGCGGCGCCTACGTAAACAGTGTTTCCGTGCTGGACTGACTGGGGATGGGTACGTTTTAGACATACCTCAGCAGTGCAGCATAGGGCCATAGGGGAGGGAGGCAGGCACTAGGGGCCTTGGTAATTTAGTTCATAATCTAGCTTGTAAAGTCTGCATGGGGCTACGCCCCGAAGACCTAAATTGACAAAAAAAAAAAAAAAGCATAGCAGTCCACTCCTAGCAATTGGGAAATGAGACTCACTCGTTGCGTCGTTAGACTCCTACATCACGGGTTTCGCAGCTCGTCTCTTCCCTGTTTGGTTTGGAATGCTACTCGGGTCGGGAAGCGCTTCGCACTTTCACCCAACTGGCTTACAGCTTATACATCTCAATATCAATTATTATGCTGTAGTCTATTAATGCAATATACCCCTTACCCCACGCATCAACCGCAGTTGATCTGGGGTCCGTGTACTAAGACAACCAATGAAAACGCAAAGAGAGTTGACTGTCTAGATGGATACCCAAGTATTTGTAGCTTGACACCTCTCTTATTGTTCTGCCTCTAAGCTTGAGCGGAGGGTGCCGTGGGGTCGATTGACTGCTGGCAGTGGACACACACTTTCTTGTGAAGTGTGTTACCGCCAACTTGTCAATTTTGAACCTGGAGTTATGATTAGTGGACCAATCAAACCCACCTCCGTCGCGAACCATAAAGTTCATGATTATGTTAGTAGTATCCTTTACACTGCTGCCCACTGCCATTACCATTGCGTCATCTACGAAACCTAGGGTTTCTTCCTTTGGACTAATTGCTAAGTCGAGAAGGTCAGCATTGTAAAGGATATAGAGGATCATAGAGAGAGGGTTGCCTTGGCCTATCCTGTTGTCAATTCCCGTGACTTTGGATACAAAATCGTCGAATTTCAGCCTGGTTTGCCTACCCTCCAGAATTTGCTGGATGATCCTGATATAGACTTTGGGAATCCTGCGTCTGCGCAGGTTATGTATGAGCCGGTCTGTGACTGTGTTGGGGAAGGCGCCTTTGACATCCAGGTAGAGGACCGAGACTACTTTGCCCCTTCTCCATGCCGATTTGATCTTGTCGACAAGCACATGCACTGTGTCCGTCCTCATCCTACCTGGCCTTCCTCCATAATGATTACTGGGCAGAAGGCGCTCCTTCTCCACCATTCTCATGATGTTTTTGGCAATGATAGCTGTGAAAACCTTGGCCAATGTACACAGCAGCGCAATCGGTGTATAAGCCTTGGGTACCTTGTAGCTGGGCTTACCTGGCTTACATAGTACAATGGTGGTAAATTCCCTCCATGAGTCCACGTAAGCTCCCAGCCTTACTGCGGCTTGGAAGATCTGTAACAAGTGATCCTCGTAGAGATCGAGGCCTTTTTGCAGCACAATATTTGGGATACCGTTGGGACCGCTGGCTTTGTAGGGCAAGAGCCTGTTTACCTGTTGTTGTAGCTGGAATTTAGGGATGATTGGCGGTGTTGGCAAATGATCCGGGTATTGGAAATCATCAGGGACCGTTGACTGAGCCAGCTTAGGAGGGAAGAAGATGTTCGTAAAGGTGTTTGCCTTTTCCTCGTTCAAGTTGGCTTCCCTAATGCATGAACCTTCCGAAGAAAACTTGAGGGTAGGGATGCGCGTCTTCCCTCCATCACCAAGATATCCATTTGCCGTCCAGAGGTCATGATTGTCCGCCTCCTCCAGAAACGCCACCCAGTGCTGGCGCTTCGCTTTCAGGATAGCCTCCCCATATTCCCTTGCAATGTTTTTTCGTTCCTCATGACATGGATGGTCAGGTATTGCTCTTTGTCTCAAACACACTTTACTTAGCTGGTTAACTTTCTTCTTAAGCTGCTGCAGCTTGCTGTTCCACCATCTCTTGGAGTGAGGACATGGCTTGTTAACCTTGATTCGCTCCTGTATAGTCTTCTGCAGAGCGGTTGTAAGATCAAACACTGACTTCTGCAGATCCTCTTCCGAGTTAATGAAAACTGGCGGTGGAATCGAATCAAGGTTCTCTTGGAGCCGCTTTCTGAAGGCCTCCCAATCCGCCATCCGGAAGTTGAAGGAGGGCGCTACCAGTGTTCGTTCTTGGGGGAGATCAATAATTGTGATAATGGGAAAGTGGTCCGTGCATGGCGGTTGGAGGTAGCTATCCACGTCACAGCGCAGAATACGGCTTGATAGTCTCTCACTACACCAGACATTATCTGTCCTCGAGAGCCGGTTCATTACCATGTGCTTGAGTGTGGGTATACCCTTGGGTAATGCCATAACCATGTCTTTGTCTGCTACCATACCAATGAGAACTTTGGCCTCCCTCGTAGCCTGAGGAGTGAAGAGTCTCTCGTCCTCGTCGTTGTCCCAGAGCGGGTGGTGACGATTAAAGTCCCCGCACCAGAGAAGCATGTCCCTGTTGTTGATCATCAGCTGATGCCTCTCAGAATGAATAAAACACCATAATTTTGTAAGAGTTCTCAAGTGTGTGCGATTGTTGTAAATATTGAATATTGGGAGCTTGCCGTCCTGAGTGTCAATCTGAAGCGCTGTAATATCATTGTTGCCGGGGATGTTCAGTGTCTTCCAGGAGTTTGAGGAAAGTTTGCTGTTAACCCAAGTCACTGAGCGCATTGGATCTGCCTCGTTGAGAAGTCGGTCTTGCGGAGCTATTAAGGTAAACCCGTTGGGCGTCCTGATGTGGCCTAATGTTGTAATATATGGCTCTTGTATTAGTATTATATCCCAGTTTTTACCTAATGGCCCATTAATCAAGTCGAGATGGGCCTTCTGCGACTTGTTGATATTAAGTTGAAGAATCCTCAGCCTATTTAATTGTGGCTCGTTGTTAAGTTTGAAACAAGGAAGTCATGTCGGAGTTACTCCGGAATGGACGGAATGGAACCGGAACAGTAAGCGGAAAGGACGTTGGCCTCAGCGTGTGTGCTGTGCCACCCAGCTCCTAAGGTGTCCTGATTTCGGAACGGAAGAAGAAGTAATAAGACGGAAGACCTCCGTGACTTAGAGGACGGACAAGAGGAGGAAACAAAGTTGATATTCGAACTGAGGGAAAACATACAAGTTTCGAGTACTTAAATAAATAAAGGAATAGCAACCGAAATATAAAAGATAAATATAAGTGCTGTGTTCTGCTCCCGGGAAGGTCCTGCATTCTTGGGTGAATAATCCATGGCAGGGATGCTGACTGATGGTGGGAAGGATGATGACAAAGAATAGTGGTAGTGGCGAAGAAGTGGTAACGGGTTTGGAGTATAGACGGAGGAACCGGAATGACACAGAAAAGTCTCGGAGTTGAACATAGGAAGAGTAGTTCAGGATATAAGGGAAGGCACTGTATGGAGTACGGACTACCGGAAACAGCTCCAACGGAGCCGGACCGGAGTAACGTATAATGGAATGTAACACTCGTGTACTATATTCATACGAAGGAAGGGGAGAGAATGTGGTCGTTAGCAAGCAGGGGTGTTACTGAGGGAGACATGTATGAGAGCGCGTCACTTAGCTGTGAGTTTAGGGGAGCTTGGTGATCAGTCAGACTGGATAACACAGCCATAACTTGAGTGATGCTGCTAGTTTGCTGGCTGATTGAGGCTGGCACCCTGTTGAACCTTAGCTGCTGTTGGCATAAGTGTTGAGATCCTGCCCTAGACTGGATTGGGATCTGATCTGTGGGGTTTGGACCCGACCATTGCTCGGACTTGGGTGGCTCAGAAGCCCAGGTCCATGGTTCCTGAGAAGGGTAGAAAGTGTTGAAGTATTTTGCAGTTGAACTAAAAAGAAAGTCTATTGTCTCAACTTCAATTCGAAGTTGAGACTGCTAAATAATAAAACGTAGCAAATAAACTAACTAGATTATGTAATGTGATTCAGGGACAAAAGTGAATGACAAGATCAAGATATAGGTAAAAGAAAGATCTACTTAATGAATGAATGAGTCGTACTCGTAATATTCCAACACTCCCCCTCGAGTTAAACGAGGTCATTCGGAGAACGTGACAACGTGGGCGCCACGTGATGTAGTAAACGTGCGATGTCGATATCAGGTGAGTGATTAAACAATCATCCTCATGATTGTTGTTAGACTGAGTTTAAACATCCTTCTTCCTTAACCCCAGCATCTCGACGAATCGCTCGAACTTTGGCCTCGCGAGCGCCTTCGTGAATACATCCGATAAGTTTTCATCTGTGGGTATGTACTCGATACTGATCTTTTGGTCTTCCACAGCCTCCCGGATGAAGTGATAACGGAGATCGATGTGCTTCGTACGTGAGTGGAATTTATTATCTTTTGCTAGTGCAATCGCACCCTGATTATCACAGTTTATTTTCATAGGCTTGTTTTGCACCCCTCGGATTTCGTCGACGAAACTACGCAACCACAAAGCTTCTTTGGCTGCGTGCGTTTGCGCAATATATTCGGATTCAGTACTCGATAACGCGATTATATGCTGCTTTTTCGAGCTCCACAAAATCGCCCCACAACCAAAATGGAAGGAATATCCTGAGATCGAGTGTCGATCCTTTTGGCTAGCCCAATCAGCATCGCAATAGCCCTCTACCAGGGTTTCTTTTCTTCCTCCAAAGGTGAGCCACAAGTCTTTCGTATGTCCTAGATAACTGATCACTCGTTTTAGGGCTTCCCAGTGGGCTGGACCCGGATTTTGGATGAACTGTGACAGTATACCAACTGCATAGGCAATATCCGGCCTCGAAACGACTGCAGGCCACAGCACACTGCCAATAGCCTTCACATATGGCACTCCTTCCATTCGCATGGCCTGATTTGGTGTCGATGGGCCTTGTTCTTTCGAAAATACGGCACCAGTTTCCATAGGCGTCGAAACGGGCTTCATATTGGTAAGGTTGAAGTTTCCAACCATAGCCTCGATATAGGAATGCTGATTTACAGATATAGTCCTTTCAGCTCGGTCCCGTTTGATTTCAAAACCGAGGAACCATTTTATAGGTCCGTTATCAGTTATTTCCCAGTGCTTTCGAATTTCGGACTTAAACTTTTCAGCATCAGCCATTCGTTTTGATGTAACGGCCATGTCGTCTGTCGCCACGGCAACAATGGTATGTTCGTCGCTTGTGCGTCGGTAGAAAACCGAATGATCGACTGCTGATCACTTGAATCCTAGGTTCATTAGGAAGACCCTGCTCATTTCGAGGTACCAACCACGGCCTGCCTGTTTTAGTCCATATAACCCCTTTAATAATCTACAGACTTTCCCTTCCTGGCCCGGTTTCAATACCCCTCGAGGTGGTTTCATATAGATTGTTTCCTTTAAGGGAGCATTCAGGTAAGCACTCTTAACATCGATGTGCTCTATTTCCCAATCCTGATGTGCAGCATTAGCTAATACGACACGAACGGTTGGCATTTTCGCAGCAGCTGAGAAAGTTTCGGTGTAATTTACACCTTCGACCTGTCTATGGCCACCGGCAACGATACGAACTCGAAAACTTTGGATTTGACCATCAGGACCTCGTTTCTCCCTTAAGACTTCAGTACAAGGGATAGCTGTGTGCCCAGGAGGTAAGTCTTCAATAATCCAGGTTCCAAATTTTTCAAGTTGATTAATTTTGTAGTCAAGTGCAGCTTGCCATTTATCGGCATCTGGGCCACGCAGAGCTTCGTCGAGTGTGCGCGGTTCGGTATTTATACCACCAATTAGTGCGAAATCGGGAGGTAAGTCATTGAATAAGTTTTTGTCATCTTCAGGGAAATGATTGACGAAATCTTCGATTTTAGGTTGATCAAATTGAGCTAAGGCTGTCGTAGGGCCTTCATTTAAGGTTTTGTAGGCTCCTTTCGGCTTTCGCGGGCGTTGACCTCGACCAAGACTTTGATTTTCATCATGTTCGGGAATCTCTAGGGTAGGTTTGACTGTTGCTACTGGCTCGGATGGAAAAGGAATGGAATTTGGTTGTTGAGAATCTGGTAGTAATTCTTCAGATTTCTCAGCTTCAGTTTCGGAACTGATGTCTTGGATGATGTTTTCAGGTTGTTTGGAATTTTCGGGTGGGTTTTGGATGACTTTATCCCTCTCCCCCTCATTCAGAACATCACCCAGAATGGTAACAGACTTGTTAGTGTCGTTTTCATTGAATACAACATTCCGTTCGACCGAAACTGATCGTTTATTAGGCCAGTAAATTCTATAACCCTTCGATTCCGAATCGTAACCAACAAATCGTCCTAGCTGAGCTCTTGCATCCAACTTTCCGGCTTTCAAGTCTTTCACATAAGCAGCTACTCCGAACTCCTGAATACCATAAAGGTTTGGTTTCATGTTATGTCTCATTTCGTAAGGTGTTTTACCATTTAACGAGCGAGTTGGAGTCCAGTTTTGAAGCCACGTCGTATGCTTCATAGCTTCTTCCCATAGAAAGCGAGGTAAGCCAGATTGGAGCAACAAAGCTCGTGCGCGTTCGGTTTGGGTACGCATGCCTCTTTCAGAGGTACCATTTTGTGGAGGAGAGTCATGAACAGTGAGTTCACGAACTGTGCCTTTTTGGTCATGATGCTGAATAAACTCATTTGATAAGAATTCTCCCCCTCGATCACAACGAACCACTTTTATTCGATTTCCAGATTGGGTCTCGATGTAAGCTTCATCTTTCTTGTATGATTTTAAGGTTTCACTTTTCTTGCCTTGAAAGTATAGCTTCGTTTCGCGAGTGGCGTCATCGATACGAGCAGCAACATAATGGTTACCATTTAGGCTTTTTACGGATGCTGGTCCCCAAAGGTCCCAATGGACACATTCTCCATATTCAGTAGCTCTGGTTTCGGACTCCTTTGGATATGGCTGTCTGGCAGATTTAGCCTTCGCGCAAGCTTCACAGAAATCGGGTTTCGAGTCAAGGTCCAGTTCAATCCCAGATATAAGACCTTGGGAGATGGCATTTTTAATTGCTGAATGTGAAATATGACCCAATTTTCGATGAGCTTCGCTAATAGTCATCCTTTTAGATGCTATATTTGCAAAATCAGCATTGCTAGCTTCTTTTGGGTTAGCTATGCGATAGAGGCCATCGGCTCGCGGAATTGTGGCAATGGTAGGTCCATTTGGCCGTTTTATTGTGCACATTCCTTTAAAGAACATCACTAGGTATCCAGCTTGTTCGAGTCTGCTGATGGATATAAGGGTAAAAGCCAGATCCGGTGCGTGTATTGCGTTTTTGAACACCATCTTAGTCCGTTTTGACCCATTTGGTAGATCCAGGTGCATATCTCCCATACCGATCACTTTTACTGTCCGGCCATCCGCAGTTGTGATTTCTTTGTCAATAGGTCGATAGTTGGTGAAGTTTGAGCGATCTGGAGAGTAATCTCGGCTCGCCCCACTGTCTACACAACCTCCCAGCCTAGATTTTAGGACCGAAAGTGCATTCGCAACAGCTGCATAATCGGATGTGCATGTAAATGCAAAAAGTTCGTCATCCTCTTCGTCAACTGCTACTATTGCTGTCTCAATCTTCTTGGGCTTCCTTTGCCTTGGACCTTGGCCCTCTTTACCACCACCTTTTGACCAACACTCTGACGATACGTGTCCTGGCCTTTTACAGTTTCCGCAGATGACATCTGACCCCTCATTTCCAGATCTTTGTGGCTTCTTCCCTCGACGAGATTTACCCTTTCCGGCACCACCTGAATGAGCTGCGAGAGCCGACTCTGCATTCTTTACTCGTTCGTCATTGATTACACGATGATGAGCTTCTTCTATGAAGAAAGCTATCAAGTCATCTGCCTGCATCCGTTTTGACAAGGTAGCAAGGACCGAATTGGTTCTTTCAGCTGCCGTGATGGTTTGGAGGGTGGGTCGATAGGATTCAGGTAAGGATGTCATTATGATGGTATTGAATCTTGAATCTGACAGTGTTGAACCCATGGATATTAGGTTGTCGCGACGTCGTAGCATTAGCTGAAAGTGATGCTTAAGTTCAGTGAGGTGAACCTTTGGATCTTCGTTTTCGCAGAGCTTCATGCTGGCCAATTGGTCTTCCGCGTCAAGCAGGTAAAGTGTACTCTTCGTGGTGGCATCGGCTTTGACAACATCCCACATTTATTTCGCAGTCTCGAGGTTCTTTATTTTCGCTCCAAGACGAGGTGAAGTTGTCGAAAGTATGATGTGTTGAGCCAGGTATTCGCGTTTTTCGAACTCTGATATCCGGGCTTCTTTAATCTCAATTTGTTCTTCCGTAGCTTGGGTTTTTCCGTCTGCCAAGACTGGATTACCATCAAGCGTTTTAAACAGCCTAGGCGCGGCAGTAGTGCCTTCGACATGTCTCCATAAACCCTTGGACCCCATCGCTCTTCGTACCCTTGGTTGGTAATCCGACCAGTTGCTTCCGTCATCTCGGAGCTTAGGAACTTGAAGGCTTGGTGATTCAGAGTTGGAGTTTGTTGATAGGTCTTCGGGGCCCATAACCTGTTGAAGTATTTTGCAGTTGAACTAAAAAGAAAGTCTATTGTCTCAACTTCAATTTGAAGTTGAGACTGCTAAATAATAAAACGTAGCAAATAAACTAACTAGATTATGTAATGTGATTCAGGGACAAAAGCAAATGACAAGATCAAGATATAGGTAAAAGAAAGATCTACTTAACGAATGAACGAGTCGTACTCGTAATATTCCAACAGAAAGGGAGCCCGTTTTCCAGATGTTTGAGGTCGAATTCCCTGCATTTCCTGAGGAAAGTGGGGCAGTCCCTCGCCCAACTGGGATGATCGTTGGTGCTGCATGATACGCAGTGCTGTCTGCCCTGGTTTGCGCAACCAGAGGTTCTGTGACCTTCGTCGCCACATGTGCCGCAAATATCGACCTTCTGTACGCATTCCGAGGCGACGTGATTCCAACCCTGGCATTTGAGACAGCGAATGGGCTCTTTCTTGTATTTCGCAGCTGAGACTTTCTTGTTGCAAATGACAAGTCCTTTCGCCTTCGCCCTGTTTGCCGCGTCCGGGTTGGAAAACATCAAAATGAGGTGGCCACAAGTTTGCCTCTCGGTTCTTCTGGTCGGCGGTTTGGCCCATGGAATCTTGAGAAGGTCTCCTTTCTGCATACCATTTACTTCTTCAATTTCCGTGAAATGAGCTGGGTTGTCGGTATTGAGATGAAGTGGCACGTAGTAAGCAATGATTGGATGATTCCTTTTCTTGATGCTGGCGCCCACACCTAAGACGCCAAAAGCTGCAATGAAAGTGTCAGCATGATTTGGCTGTGCTAGCCACTTAGCTCCGTCATCCGTGAGGAACTCCCCCAAGATCCCGTTGTTTGCTAGCCTCTCCACTGATCTTATCCTGTGAGCCGCTGCATTGCCGCCTGCTTCAAGGATGGCTTCGTTGAACTTCCTGGCTATGTCGGATTGACTGAGATCCCTGATGCCCGAATCGATTGAGAAGTCAACAAGGAACTGGCGCGCTTTGATGCCCTCTCTGGCTAGGATTCTAGGATCAATGTTTGGACCTGGAGCTGGGCCACCGCCTAAGAGAACATCCTTGAAGGACTTGCTGGGAACGGCTGCAAGGTCCTTGGTGACCGTAGAGAGGGACTCAAACTGCTTTTCCATCTCTCTTTGAAGCATTGTGCTAAAGTGATCTGTCATGGTTTTGAGCTCGTCGTTCATATAGGTAAGTTGGTCGTTCACCGCTTCTCTAGCTGTAGCTGCTATGGCTGTTTCTTCAATTTCTTCTAATAGGTATGCCGCAGCCCTTATAGCCTGCATTGCTTCCCTCGGTATCTTGTCTAGGGCTGCAATTTGGAACAGTGTGGCTGTCAGCGAGCTAAACTTCACCCAGCCGTGACATCGGTTACTAGATCGAGCTGAGAGTCTACGAGAGGTGAGGGCATCCGAATAGAGCCAGCCGGTGTTCCCGAAATGAGGGCAGCACGGCCCAGGCTTCTGTTACATGTCGCTGACATTTGTTTTTTCGAGGCGGTTTTACTCGTCATCGATGGCGTCCCAGGTAGGGCTTGTTTGTGAGAAGATAGAACTAGGGTAGGTAGTTTTATGGGTGTTATAATAGCTACTACTTGTACTTGAAGCCTTCCTCCAAACTTTCCTCACTGCTAAAAGCGTGGGAAAAAAGTTGAAGGTTGTGGTGTCAAATCAAGGAGCATCTCCCTTGCCTCTATTACTGTTGATGATTTGATTTGAAGGAGGCGGAAGATCAAAAGGATCAGACCCTCATCTTTGGCAAACTCTCGGATACTGAATTAAAGAATTTGGCGGCGTTGCTTAGAAGGGCCACGTCAGCCTTTGTGGACTCTCCAGTGACCTCTTCACACTCATCATCAAGTTCGAATACTACCACCCACTGGCAAGCCTATCTTCATCCCAAAGTCTCTCAAGAGCTAGCGGTCACTCGCGAGTCACGTCCTAAACCCCCATCTGGGATTAATCACACATAGTGATGCCAAAGTTCGGTTCCGAACTGACGCAAGAACCGAGAACCGAAAGAACCAAACCGTCGGTTCAGGTTCAGTTCAGTTCGGTCCAAAGATTTTGGGCTGTCTGTTCGGTTCTCGGTTCTCAATTTTCTAGGATTTTGAGAACCGGGTTCAAACCGGTTCAAACCGAACTTTCTGACGGTATTTTTTTCTAAAATTTCCATAGAGAATTGATGATTTTATATTAATTATAATCTACAAATGTCGTTAGGCGCCAGACCCGATGCTTTGGGAGTCGGACTTTGAAAAGTCTCATTGCACGACAACAACGCCAACGACTCCAGCAACAATGCCAACGACTCTAGCAACAACACCAACAACACCAACAACCCGGGAAGTTACTATAAGTTTGAGTAAGTCCCTTATTTTAATGCACTACGATAATGATGACAACTCTTGGGTTTTTTATTTTATTTTACAACGACAGCGGCAATGAGCCACATCACTTCGCCACATCATGATGATGAGCACGAACGAACCAAAGACAATGAACAAAGGAATGAACAAATGATGACAGCAAATGATTAGATGACAACAACAAATGATTGGACGACAACAACAAACAGATAAACGATGACAACGAACGGATGGACAGCAACGACGAATGAATGAAGTAACGGCAGTATACGGGGACTGCTCAACACAAGCATAACAACGATGACGACAGTCATATCAGGCCATTACTCACTGCGGGCACCACTACCGATGACAACGACTGTCGCCACATCAAACGACGGCGAGGACTACGACCGCGACCATCACTTGCACCACCCGAGTGTTAATGGCAACCGTACCGTGGCTTCAGAGCAGACCATAACTACGGTACGGCTACGGTACAGGTTTTGGAAAGCAACAGCCGTAGGTCTACGGTAGTCCACGGCCATATCTGGTAGTATGGGTTTAGCATTAATGTGAGCGTTCAACTTTGCCCATCGCAGCATTAAGTATTTACCATCATCATCAATCAGACTGCCCATGACCGCCGAGTCTCTACTGTGGCTTCCACCTTGGCAAACAATGATCTTGCTCTTGTAAGCATTCTGGCCGCTGGCGTTAATGTGAGTATTCGACTCATCCCATTACATCCATAATTACTCAATTATCATCGTCAAGCAGACTACCCAGACAACAATGGCGACAGCCAGACAACAATGGTGACGGCCAGACAACGATGGCGACGGACATAGCAGACCACCACTCACTTGTGGCCACCACTACCGACGACAACAACCATCACCATGTCGAACGACGGCGAGGACCACGACTCGACCATCACTTGCACCACTACGACCCTCCTGTTAGACACCTCTGCCCTTGTTTTAAACGCCCATCAGTTGTTTTTCTTTTTTTATTATTAACTCTATGGACAGCTACAATTGACATATGACGTGTACGACGCGTATGACACCCAGGACCCATCCAAGCAACACCTAAGAACATCCCCACCACCCGCAACAACCTCGTGAGGTTTTTTTCTAATTTTCATTTAATTCTAATGAAAACTACGACAGATAAATGGCGACAAACGAATGATGGTTGAATACAATAGGCTACCATAAGAACAACAACAACCCACCATGGGTTTATTTTAGTAGGCTACTATGTGTATGTAATAATGAATTAACAATATGTATTACCACCAAAAGAAAAAAATGTAAGGAAATTGAATGGATAAAACACATTCTCAGCATTTGCAAGGTTTACAAGGTTTTTTCTTTCGGTTCGACAGTCCGAACCGGTTCTAGAACTGAACTGAACTGTGAGAACCGGTTCTATCGGTTCCGGTTCTGGTTCCAGTTCAGTTCAGCAGGGGACCCTTCGGTTCGGTTCTCGGTTCTTCAAAAATGGTTGAAGAACCGAACTGAACCGAACTTCGGTAACACTAATCACACATGCCACTCGAGGAAAATCCTTTCGAATTTGTTTGAAGCCAAATTTGAAGTTGCCTGACCGCTCGAGGTAAGTTATCTTTCTCTCAGATCAAACTTCTAGGTTTTTGAATTGGTCCGACAGTCCAAGCTTCAATTTCAAGTCCAATTTCCTGGAAAGCATCACCT